>JAUTBZ010092208.1:0-37127 GCA_032361785.1 Lepetodrilus galriftensis
TATATATATGCACTAGCTGAATAAGAAGGTTTTATACTTACCAATAGACTACAACTAGTATATAATTATGTTATTGTTTCCTTTTCATTATTGACACGTTATAAAATATGACAACCATGAGTGTCATTTCTCTGACAATGTTGTGTTCTCATGACGATTTTCTTACGATGTGTGTTACTGTTTCGATTGCATTTCATTTAGCATTTATTTAAGATTGTATAACAACTAAGCTGTTTATGTAGACATTATAATTGCGACAGCCGCGAAACTCGATGAGGATTTGGATAATGTTTTGTTGAAATTATGTAAATAGACAGGGATCATTGTTTCGTCGAAGCTTTTCTCATTCGTTTCATATTGTATCGAAAGTAGCGTTTACTGAAAACTAATACTTCTGTGAACATTCGTATTACAAAACCAAAGCTATATTAACAGTGCACAGAATAATTCCGGACATAATATAATCATATTTCATTATTTCTGGATGAAAATATGCATTCATAAATATTTATGAAAGCAAGTTAATATCCCGTTTTAGGTGTCCCTACTGTTAGCGCAGCAGTAGAGATATATCCATTTTGCTTATTCTAATAAGTACGGGTATTTTCCTCATTCCCCTGAGCATTAATATATTGTATTTGATTGAAGACAAACGAGGGAACTATTTCTTTGTACAAGATCACACCCAGTTCCTGGCCCAATTCCACCGCGCGGGATCCAGCGTCTCATAAAACAAACGCTATCAATCTATATATACCGCGCGTCCGGGAATCCCAATTCGGCGTACCCCTATCCCTGGCAGATTGCGACCTAAGGAGGGGATCAATAACCCATGCCCCTTGCCCGGCCATTGGATCCACTGATCCCCACTATTATTGGCAGAACCCGCTAAATATAGAGCAAAATCTTTGCGAAAGTAAGATTACAAAGTACGTAAAATAGCGTGCAGAAACACAATGGAGACATTATGATAAACACCCGTCGAGTCCCCCGTCGCTGTCTTCTAGCTCCATATTGATCGATACTGTATATTGTGGCTAACGGTCCTTGTTTCTTGTCTATCTTTAGAGTCCAATCTGCAAGACTGCGTCAGACCTCACCGTGACGTCACAGCTCCTTCACGACCGACTTCTGACGCTGAGGCATATTAACCAACCGTAGAGTTCAGACCGGCAGAACCAATGAGGACGCTCGTCTCTACGGTTCCAATTACCAGGAATGTGCATTGAAAGCTGGTGACGTCAAGCACCGTGCTCTGTGACGTCACGCTCTCCCTAGATCTGACTTTACGATGATCTCGAAATATATACGAACGATGCAGCAACTCGTGTGGAGGAGCGAGGATTTCTGCAATCGTCGAGCAGGACAAATCGCTTTGGAGTTGCTTCAGTTGAGGGTTTGGTTTGTGCACACTGGCTTTACTTTATCTTCAAGAGAGGAACGACGAAGAGTCGACAGAATCATCGGCACCTTCATCAGTGGCAAACACTGTGACAGACTCGCCCAACCAAGGTAAGCAGCATGTTTTTGTGTACAAGTCTCGTGCACGTGTGTTCGCACTCGCTCAATACTGCCCGTAATGAGATCTGGCTAATTACTAGGTAAATGTTGACACTGTGTCGTCTGCTCCAGTTGTGAATACAAACGCCCGGTGTGGGGTCCAGGCGACAGGTGTTCCGGGCTACCTCAGCAATGCAAAAACACTGTTTGATAAACTTACGTATATTGGCTCATTATAATCTATCTGAAGAGCCGGTGAAATTCTTAAACACGTTAATCAGACTATGTAAATATTTCAGTGTACGCCAGACAAATGTACATAAACAAGTGCAAATCTTGTTTCAATGAATTACCAGCCATGCAATATACGGAAATGGTAAATACAGAAAGTTCAAATGCGGAAATCATGCATACTATTAATTAATAATATTGTGATTTATTAGAATGCACCATGTTTATTATTATGAAATATATTGACACATTTTTGTTGTTTTCTTTTGCAAGATTTAAAAGAATTAATGAATAATTGAAATTCGGTTATATTCAAGAAGTTGCCTTGAGAACAAATATTATATGGAACATGCACCAAGTTCTTTGTACAAGCTGCATCCCCGATGCATGTGTTCTGTGGGGTTTATTCTAACAGTGGGGTTCATGACTAGAGGAAATTCTGACGATTCGTTGCTATCAAATATTATACGCACAGGCTGAAATGCAATACTCTTTGGAAAACAAACGGTTCCAAGACAGTGTTTTACTTGGGGGGCTTTTCCGCCATGTGTTCAAAGTAGTTCCATGTATTTCGGTGTGGGCCCAAATCCAAATAGTGCTAGATCCCAGCTTCCCATGGTGTATTGATAATAATATATGATATTTGTAATTATTAAAGACGTTGCTCTCACGTTAAAATTAATAATGCGGCAATTGGCAAGTGCAGCAGGGTTCAATGTGAAATATTCGTGTTTGTATACATGTGTGCACGATTAATATCTATGTTGTATACATGTGCATATATGTGTTGTTACGTAATTGCATGCCTTTACTGACACTACCTCTGTATGCAAGACTTTAAAAGACTTCATAAGAAAATTCACACCTCCATGACAAAACATTAAAATCCATAGTATGAGTAAAATATATATGCATTTGAATGTTCAGACCTACAAGGCGTGCTGTAATATAAGCCACAATTTATAAATCGAGCGTCAATGTGAGTGACAGCAGTATATTAACATAGCGGACAGAAACAGGTAGAATAGCCGCGATGAAGGTTACAAGACTTGGAGTGAAAACCCAACGATCGATTTTTGTTCTTCTGATTTGATTTGGAGTAACTGCAAGCACGGCCAAACGAGTCTCCTGAACCCGTCGCGCCAGCCAACCTCTAGACGCCAAAACAAGCCTTGCTGACGACAGGCAGTTCAGGGGAGCTTATCCAGCAAGCTCAACTGCCATTAACAGTGCCGTGTCAATACCAAGTTCTTATAGTATTGATGCGCTTACGCCCGTAAAGCTAAAACCACTTTGTGCAGCATGTCCTAAGTTCGGTCAAATTAGTGGAAAGCTTTATTATAGCAATCATGAATGTGTCTAAGATTATAGGAAATATTAGTTTTCATGGCTACGTTATTTTCGCGCCATTTGTTTCTGAGCATATTCTTCTTCCGCGTTCTAGGGTAATTTACAATGGTGTAGTATGTAATTAGTAGATACACTACACACTACTCTCAAATCTCACTACAACGAATTGAACTAATAACATGTCAGGTTTCCCTGTGTTTTTGTTATATTTAACGGCAACAAATGTATTTACGGATATTGAATCAAATTTAATGTACAATACGGTGAACATTTCTTGTGAAATTTACACTGCTAGATATATATCTCGTCACCATAGCAACGTAGATTTTAAAAGACTCCTTCTATACACGTGACTACCTGAATTGCCTTCACGTATTTATATTCATGGTACGTCACTGTCACTGACTGGAGGTGAAGTTATTCAAATATCAAAATATGCTCGATTACATAAATAAATACGTCTTGAGAGCGTTTACGTATCGTATTCTTAGTACGACATATTGCAATTCGAAATCGACCCCAATGTTGCAAACTGATACAAACGCTGAGCCTAATAAGGAAATAGTGTACAACTAGTAAGTGATAGGTTCCTAGTTGTAGTATTAATTTTAAACATAATTATTATTGAACGTTACCTGAACTGCCTATGTATACCGATGTTTGTGCGACTTCACCTCAGCAATATAAGCAATTTCACTCAATATTCGTAATATTGTTGCACATATAAGACATCTGTCGAGTCGGTAACAATACAAGCACAATGTGTGTATATTCTATAAGCATTTGAATCAATCGATAATAAAATAAGAGAGTACTTCATAAATCGATTAGGAACATTTCTCGAGTTCTACCAGGCATGCAATATTAAACCATAAGCTGAAACCATTGCATTATTAATAGTTTATCTCTTCTGAAAGCTAGAATAACGTTAATTTTGAACGGTTATTCTATATTAATATTTTAATTATGTACGTATCGAATACATCTATACTACGATATACATTATACACTATTCATACAAACTATGTAAACGGTCTCATACTATAGGACAATACTCTGCTAGCATGTTGTTCTCGCATTAATATATTATTGAAATGGATATATTCAAGGGAAACAGTAATGTTCTTGTTATCTAAATATGGTTTCGTTTCATAATTTATGACTTTGTCGTGGTTTCCCGTCTTTCTGACGCTAAATGCGTGTGGGTGTTGCAGCGACTGCTCTTAAGGAACTTCAATTCAGCCGACTTTGATCGGCTTGTGCTATCTACCTGTATAGTGCCGTAGTGGAAGGTAAGGTTTACCTGGCCACACCGCCACACCGCCCGAGTACTGACAGGTAGCGAAACTGCTCTAAAATCCACATCGAAGGCCTAAGGAGTACGCAGGAATTAAGTCGTTTGTCGTGAGATGGCAACAAACTGCTAAGACTCGCCGAGAACCGGGCAAGTGGGAGCCCTCCGTGCTCGGGACCTGACAAATCGGGATTCGACATGGTTTGTCAGGTGACCGACATCAAGCTGACCAGCGAACACTGCTCACGTGACCTCGCGTCTGGTAGGTGGCATAAGTAACATAAGTAGCATAAGTACCATAAGTAACGATAACAGAATTAATGTTAAATAAATATACCTTTATATGTTTACAACAGTTATACAATACTAACACTTACCTCAAATATAGACTATTAACCCTCACACCGCTACCTGTGGCCAATAAATAGTATTAAATACATGTATATATTCACTATGAGCTGCACTGTGGAGAAGTTATTTCTTTGTCAATAACGTCAGAATTTAAAATGTAAATATTGATTATGTTCATAAAGTACTAGTTTTAAACAATACATATACTAGTAGTTGTTCTCGCGCAGACCTAATTATACTATCTATTCCTTTCCGGCCAAATTGTGATTCATTGGATTTTAATCTGGAGCAGACTTTTACTTCCTGATGCTATTTATTTAGGCAATTCCGTATTGTTCTGCACTGCAAACTGACTATTGTTAACTGGTGTTGTTAGTGCTGGTCTCTCCTTTCAGAGAAGAGCCAATAAACTGTGTACGTTTCGTTATAGCGAGAATCACGATAAGCAAGCCACACTATAACTCACATAAAAAACCCACATCTCAAGAAAATAAATTAATTATTTAGCAATGGTGAAGAATCTACCCAACCATTTCGAAATCAAAACTCGCTCATATGTACTAGAATTACAAATATAAAACAAACAAAAAACGAAATAACAATTAATTAAACAAAATATTACAATTGCAATTCGACTATGTTTAGTCCTGTTTCTGATACAATTACTCGTGTGGATTTCCGTATGTTGTATCTTTAAAACATCTTTATGAATTTTCAATAATTTAACTGGTCACGTGACTACTTTGTTCTACACGAATGCCGTAGTAACACAAGCAAGAAGCATTTCTTGGCTATCGAATTTCGACTGACTATATCAATACTGTATACTAAACTACTGTCAGGCATACCTAAGTACACGATGCCTGTGTGCAGCCATATAATCCCTTTTGTCTAAGCATACTCGTTAAATCATACGGTTGTTTGCATTGGAAATAACATTTCGATCGATCTTATCTTGTTAATGACACTCAAACTGAATCCTAAATTGCTTCTTTAAACGTGAAGCGTAAAAACTTAATGGATATTGTTGCTAAACTATTGTGGGCTTAATGTCTTGGAAACATGCCTTGTAAGTAGTATTTATATGCTCGAGTTTATCTTATTAAGAGTGATTGTTTAGAGTGGCCAAACCTAGATTTCAAGTACCCGTCGGATATTTAACAAACACAAATACTCAAGCATGTGCCTTCGGGCTTAGACTGGAGTCAATTCAGATTTGCAAACTTGAAGTCTTCGAGGGGAAACATGAGCTTAGCTCGAGTGTTATGACCCTTCTCTCTATTCGCATGTGCGATTTGTATATCTCATTTCAGATAAGACAAATGTAATTCATTTGATACTGGTTCCCTGGGGCCTTTGGCCAAGTTTCGCCGATAACCTGTAACAAGTAACACACAAACACTCAATCTGTCCGAACTCTGCGCTCTGATTGGACCAAGACACCCCATCACACACAGTGTATCCCTCCGCCCGTGGTGAGCTCGAGACGAATACCCCGTGAAATGGGAAGACGACTCTGGAGGAGAAATATTGACTTTGCTGCAAGTAGAACGTTACCCCTGTAAGACCGATCGTGTAGTATTTAACATGGCTTGTGAGGATTCGCTTCAAGATAAACGAAATGGTTACCGCTAAATGAGGATATTTGTTCTAGCACGACATGTAGCGTAAAGCATATCATTATACGGGTCACCTCGCCGTTAAAACACACACAGCACCTCCCGGCCTCTCTCGCTAATGATATATAGATTTGTCTAAACATACAGTATGCATTAATTGGATATTTTTCTGCAGAAAGTGAGCAATCGAAATCAGATAAACAAAGTAAGCTATTAGTCTGTCAACTTGAGCAAAGGAAGAAATAAATCTACGTAAGTAAAAGAAAACAAGATAATACGGCTACGTCAGATAAGGCGTACTACAAGTTTGCGTATCGCCGTATTGCCTCATAATACGCTAATATCTACATAAAATATACTCTTGAAAAATAATGTTCCTAAACAGAATCATAAACGCCAAGGTAGTGTCTAAATTAATAGCTTGCTCATCTTCGCCAGGTAGAAAATGCCACGTGACCAAAGCATTATTGTGTTTTTGGGACGGATGAAATGTGATATTACGGGCTAACAATGCGAGTTTTATAGATTCCGTCTCATTAGCCGTGCACAACGACTGTAGACTTGTGCAGAAGAGGTCTGCGGATTCCAGTAGCGAGTCTTTCCCTTGAATTTAATCAGGCTTTATTGCCTTTGAAGTCTAATACTACTGGCGATCGTGACAGGCATTATTACATGAATAAGCGATATTTACCTCGTAAAGATAACTATACGCCCATTTGTGTGGTGCTCAAACGGACTTAATGAGTTTTGTTTTGCAACTCATTCGTCAAAACACCCAAGCTACACGTCGACAGTGAAGCGTTAGAAATATATTTGCGTGATATTATTAATTCCTTTCTGTCAATCATGTGTCGCCGAAATGGGCAATGTTAACGTGCGGAAGAGTAAATTGGTGCAAGATGGCAGCGTGCCTGATTTGGCCGACAGGAAGAGACAAAATATTTTCCCACCAAGCGTTAGTTGCACAATGGGAATAACTGGTAGTCCATAGGAATGAAATGTTAGACGCTCTGGGTTGCCATGAGAAGAACCGATACGAAGTCGTACACGAGAGTGCCAGAGACGGGGGAATAGGTTTAAGGGATATCAAAAGCTAGGGTCGGATTGCAGAGCGCCAATCTCACAGACAATGAAAGGAATCTCGTTGGATTCGTGTATGGGTAACTCCACACTGCGCAAGAGCGTTGTTTCCTGGCAGTGGGTGTTGATTCAAGTGGTCCTTACAAAATACCCCATACTCGATGGCCAGCTGGATTTTCGGCTTCAAAAATACCATCTTGTTACGTCTGTCAAAGCAAATATTTATTTCAATTGCACAAACAAGAACATGCGCTTTGGCCCTGCATGAAGCGTGGACAAAACCTTGAGGCAGCGGCAACAGTTGAATTTGTCACAGAGCGGAGATTGTTTTTTCTTGCCGCAAGATAATAATCACTGCGTCCAATTACATACATTCCTCCTCGTCTGAACAATATAAATCTAATATGAGTAAGAAGCATGTTATTTTTGTTTTTGCTTTTGGAACATTTACCAATCAGTTCCCGTTTCTTAATTTCTGGTTGTCTGTGTAGTTCATATATGCAATTCCGCTCCAGTTGCCCGTCCTATTATCAGGTCTTGGTTGAAGCGGACATGGACTTTCAATAAGTTCGCTAGCAGGTATTCATTAGACGCATTTTAATGAACGTAAAAGAAGAAGGACATATAAGTTCTGTCTTTCTTAATATGCTTGCAGGAAGCAAGCCATATGTGCAGCAAATTACTCTGAAAGTTCCTCAAATTAGCAAGCAGAATTTTAATGATGGAAGTGGCAGAGCTTGGTTAGTGAGTGACATACACAGTACTAGCGAGGTAGCGCCAAACCAGCAGAGCCTGCTGCTGCTACTGCACTGTAGCTAGGTCGATCGATATTTGCCACTAGCTAAGTATTGATTCCCTGTGTAGGGGAATCCTTGGGCTTCGTGGACACTGGCGGATGACGCACGTCGACGTCACGTTCGCACGAGACGAACAATTAAAGGGTGTGACGTCACGCGCTGCCGTAAGCCTGTGACGTCACAGTGTCACCTCGATGTCTGCTTGTAGGCAGGGCCTAGCACTGCAAGAACCTCAGTAATAGCCGCGACCACAGAACCGGTCAGTCATTGCTAACAAATGAAGGTGAAAAACGATAGGTTTTGTAGAACAGGACCGTTGGAAGTGTGTGCTGGCAAGCTAGGTCGCCATTCGACGGAGGAGCGCTATCCCGTGTCAGGATACGACCAGCTAATTCCATAGGATACATTCCACTTCATACGGGTAATTTGACTTCTCTCTACTTTACTCTTGCATTAAGTTCATTTCAGTACTTGTCATTTACGAATCAGCTATCATAATATATCTGTTGTATTTATCTAAAAAAAATAAAAGCTTTTCATAGAGATTTTTATGTTAACGATTAAGTTAATTGCATTTTAACATCTGAATCATTATGAATTATTTATGCATTTATGGAAATCTAAGCGGGCATTTAAAAACAATAGTTAATGTAGTTTTATGCTTATGCCATTGTTTACTACGGTGCTTATCCGGATATGTTTAGTAACTATCTGCACTGAGTCTGTGTCGTCTATTGACGTGACCCAGTTCTACCATGCTTCTGCCTGATGATTCCTTATTGCATTCATCCGTGTTTTCTTCAAACTGATTCCTTCTCTGTTAATGGTTGTTGAATTTGCTCGTTAACGCGGAAAAGGAGTATTGAGATCATCTTTCACGGTAGCACTTTTCAAAGTAAAGATAGCAAGATTCCGCAAATCGATATAGAACGTTGTGTTAATTCTACCTGTGTGGCTTGTGGACGTTCTGTTGCTGGTGTCGGCTCTAATGACTTATTCTTCAGGTGAGAGCTTCCGTTGTTGTCTCGATACAAATCTTTGCCTGCTTGTGCGCGACTGAAGCTATTTGCAGCTTGTTAGGAGGTACTGGAGGCGATGACGTTCTTCAGGTATACCAATACAGTCGCCGATGTTGCCTTTGATGTCCATTATTAAAACTACCGTTATTTTCATCTTGCAATGATTTCTAGACCGGTGAATTTCTAATGAATATTTGCTACAAGCTTGCCCGAAGCCTGTTATTATGAAGTCGTATATATATTTTCAAAGGGATGAAGAATAATGTAATGCAGTATCCATTTCTGTGAGAATGCAATATAAACACCACTCTGGTTAAAAGTCGAAGTGCAACTCATTAACTTTACGTAGAAATACCATTTATTACGTATACGTGCTTCTGTTCTTCCTGAGTTTGGAGACTGGTGTATTTGTACGAAGAGGTTTGGTCTCATGTCTCGGAATGAATGTAACGTTTTGATACACATTTATTGTTCTATTTCGCTTTAAATGCAATCCTCCCCTTCTGTCATAGTGTATGCCATAGATCTGAAAACGGATGTACTTATAATTAAAGGAAATCTTCAGCACTACAACATGATATCCTTGTACCAAGGTCCGCCTAGCCGTATCATCATTAGCTATTGAAATATGACAACACCGTCGTGGCATCCACTATCTCTAATAACCTATACGCCTCGGTTTGACCAAGTGTAAACTGTGCCCTGGTTTACAGGGGAGGAATATCGATCGAGATGGGAACTCGGCGTCAAATTGAAGCAGGCAGGTTAAACGCCGCTTCCCGTCATCTTTCAGACTAGCTAGTTGGCCCCACTTACTCCACTGACGGTCCTAATGAGGAGGATTTAGTCGGAAATTAGTGCACGAAGTATATGAATTGTTATCTCAGTTTGTCCACGAGTGTACGGCTTCAGCAGTGGAGAAGAGCGGGGTGGGGGGAAGGGAGTAATTTTGTCATTCTCTAGTGGAATGCACCGCTGGTTAAAAGCGGAGCCTGGTGCGCGATGTCTACACGTATTCTCGCGCGCCCTGTGCACGTAGACGTAAATCCTGCCCCAGCGCACTGCGGATACCCAGACGTTTGCGGGCCGTCCGTTACAAAGGCAGGTACGGCCGGAGGTATGCCTATGATTTGTCTGATTTAAGACGAGCAGGGGATGGAGTTATTCGGCAGGTGCACACGGTGACCAGCCCGCGCGTGTGCCAGCTCCCATCTTGCCAGCGTTCCACAGCTCCGCGTCGACGTCACTGACCGCCCCCACCCCCCTCTCCACGTCCAGCGCTGAAAGCATCATGGATGTTTTGTGGCATACGAGACAACGATATATATATTTTATTACCAAAAAGCAGTAACTAAGTATTAGTATTTATTGAATATCATCATGAATGATTGCCATTATATACATGATTTATTTTATTGCATACTATTGTATCGAACTTATTTGCTATTGAAATAAAGAACTATTCAAAGTTTCAAAATTGATCTAATATTAATTTTCAGCTGTGCAGCTGGCACACATATCATCCTGATTCCTGTTGTATTATTTCTAAACAGACACTACATTACCAGTTAACATTGGAATCGTATTAACGAATTGTATAACAAACACGTTGTTATGGTAAATGATTGGCGATATGTTTCTAGGCTTGGCAATAATATATTTTAATTACTGGATGACGCAGTCATTTACCCCTACACGGAAGACATGTTTTTCACACTAAGCACAAACCTTTACTTCTAAGGATAACTGATCATGGTCTAGCACATCGTCATATGTACTACAGTAAATGACTTATGACGCTTTACGTCCATAGCAACATATTGACATACATACAATGTAATGGCTATGCATGATGAATGACTAATACTATATGCTACTCATTGTTGTATATTGACGCACTGACATTTCGACATGGTTATGACGAGTTACATCGCATGACGAATTCGACTCTTTGAGATTTTCGTTAACATTTATGTTCGGCCTTGTAGTACCAAGAGACCAAATGTCGTCCAAAATCCCAGCTTAAAACATACTTTCAGTATCCTGGACGTTACTCAGAACTAGTCGGTATCTTGCATCAGATTCAGGGTTTCCTTATGGCTTATTTCATTGAGATCAGTATCTTGAAACCGACACTATTGTGTTTGATACGATCTGGGAATTGCGGACCGTTTACTCTAGATACGAAAACAAACTTGTGCTTGAAAACGGAAAGAAGATATTTCTTGGCGTCGAAATTTGGTTAGGAGGACGGCAGCGAACACCTAGCAGCGAGAAATGTTTGCTGGAAAACTGTAAATACACTTTACCAACATCAGTTTGTTCGTGGTTGGATAGGAAAGCCATTGCGTTAGGCGCTATTCACCAATCTGATATAGCATTTACTAGTTTTGTTTTATTGTTAAATGTCACGTTTTTATCAATTTTGGCGGTTGACGGCGTGCATATTGAACCTGAACGAATCGTTTAGAGATATCATATTACTTCCAGTTCCCTTCTCCTCTGAACACGTGTAGCTGCGCCCGTCGTCTGCGTGTTTACAAGTGTCGCCTGCAGACGTGAGCACGTGCATAGATTCTGCCGCCAAATCGAACTTGTTTTGGATATGAAATCTATAGCCTGTAACCGAATCTCATACCTTTACATTGCAGAGCTGTGCTGGGGGGCAGTTTTGTAACAGTACATTTCACTCGGTACCAACCCATCTGGAGTTGGAATACTTCTTTGTTCTAGAAACGGTTTGTGGTAATTGTATTTGGAAGTAGCCCTGGTGCCTTTAGATATATCACCTGGCTTCAACTTCCATGTCTAATAGGCCGTGTCTGTATACAAAGAATACTCGTGGCCAATGGGTTCTTCGTATATAAATTGAGAGCAGGGTTCTTGACTTTAAATGAAGGTTGGGTTAACTCCGAACATTTCCTGCTCATTACCAGTTCCATCTTGCCACTCCGAACTACCTGCATATATACTTACACAACCTTTGCTAAATGACACGAATGTTGTGCCACTGGTCAGCGTTCACCGTGTTTCCTCCTACCAGATGTTAAATGGACAAGACTTGGAGCAAGCGCATGGGGACGGTAGTATGAACACATACCACCGCTCTATCAATGAGGAATTAACAGTCTTTGGTCCTGTTGGTAGACCTCAAGTCAGCTCTGCATACATACGAGGGACATCGGAATAGTTGAACACACACACATACACCACAAGACCTGTCGCGATATAGGCCAAAACGAGAAAGCTGTAAGCTGTATAGCCCATAAGAGTCCAAAGACGGTATTTAATTAACCGAGAGCAAACATCAATCGTTTTCGCTAGCTAGAAGCACCCGAAGCTTGTCAAATATAGCCCAGTAAAGACTGTGGTCCCAGAGCGACCACTATGTAGGTATGTACGGGCGGAGAAACAGGTCTTGGAGCCGGAGTGCGGCGATGTGACAGCACCCCTAATGTACATATGGCCACGGAGCAGACACCCACACGGAGCCGAAACTGAGACCGGTGAGTCCTTAGGGTGGGGTGAGGATCAGGCGGGTGCGGTGAGGATCAGGCGGGTTGGTGGGTGGAAGATGATGGAGGGAGGACACGCAGTAATACGGGTGGATATCCTGATGAAGTTTCCTGTACTTCGACGACGTGCTCGTGATTGGAAGTAACACGGATTAACAGTTATTCAAAATGGTGAGGAGGGTGGTTTTATCTAAAAAAATAGCAATTTAACTTTATTAACTGGCTTTATTTAATCTACAATTTATATAAATAAAACATGCTGTAAAGTAATCTCCAATAGATCAAATTGTCCTTTACCTAATTCATATTTTTGGTATGGCAATTGCAGAACATGTTCTGGAATGTTGAAGTTATTTAGGAACATCTATCTATCCAGGATCAAGTACCTGTCATTCAATTTGAAACTAACATCTAAAACCAATGCATATTGTGAAAAGGTCGACAGCAAATGAGGGCTTGCATGAGCTAAAATGGATTTGGAAGATGTGAATATAATTATGCTTAATTTGACATTGGGTCGCGTTACACAGAACAACCGTATTGCTACGAAAGTCGTGCACACGTCTTTACATACGAACATGTGAGCTACTACTTTCGTAGAGCTACAGCCTATCTGATGAATAGAACCCTACTATGGCATATTCTTAGAAGCGTCTCGTACGCTATTCATAACATTCATGCAACTCACACGATGGTACTAATTATGCCATGTCGTATTATGTATGTAGCATATCTAAACCTATAGGTATGGTACATTATATCGAGCAAAACACAAGGACGAAACTCATAGTTATGTGTAAGTTGTTATTGACGTCTGCTGTGTTTTTCAAAAGTTGTTATGTATCGTCAATCCTAGCACATGCAGATTGCGAGTAGTTGGGGAAGATATCTAACCTCATAACTCTATCTACGGTATGTCATTACTATAAAATCATACGTTAAGAAACGACAAATTAAATGAATGTATTATTAAAAGAAAATACAATTATATCTTAGCGTGTAAACTGGCAACATCTGTTTCACAGAATACATGGCTTTGGTATTTATTAATAGTAAACATTGGCTGTAATACAATACTATTATAGGTTAAATTGACTGTTTCCTAAGTATACCCTTTCTTTCTTTTCCACTGTACATTGGAAATTAAGTTTTAAACTCTTAGACGCTCTAGACAAGTACATTTGGTACAATATTACAGAGAATATTAGTGTTATCCTAGAGGTGTGAATATAAAGTCAGTATATAATCCTCCCGTTGTTGTCCTCACTTTCTAATTAATTATTTAGACTATAGCATTTTAAAATTTGATATGAGCTCTGGTTAGTCATAGCAGACATAGACATATGCACACATATACGCACACCTTTTCATCGTCACAGAACATCGTGAAGCAATTTGCGAATAACATCCTTATCATGGCGTCATCATCACATTGGGATGGATTTTCAGTCTGACGACATATTATATTTTACCATATTATCTAGTCTGATTCATTGAAACACTGATACTATGGCCTATATATTAAACGTTACTTTTTTCTTAGTCATATAATTATGTTGATTGCGAATTTTTGGATTTCCGACAAAATGTCAAAAGTAGTGTTGCTCTACTGCGACGCCTTGTGTTTTAATTCTAAACCGCAGTTAGTCGCTCTTTCCTTTATGGTAAGTTAAATATGGTAGGGGCACAATCATTGCTTGTCGTTTTATCTGAAGCTGAGTTGACATTGTAATTGTGTTTGTGCACCGCTGTTGGCTGAAGGCCAACTATATGTTTGCACAAAGTCGGACACCTCTACAAACGATAATTAGAAAGGCAGAAGATGGACAAAGATGTTGAATTCAAGATGGCACCCAAATCACGTGGTCCCCGATCGTAGAATTATACAGTAATTTGAAACTTGATTAAATGATTCCGTAATATTATATTATGAAATATGACCTCAGTTTTAGCTGGCGTACATTTGTCATGCTATTATCGTTTTCACTTAGTGATACATTTATAGTTGTGATAACTTTTATTAGATGAGGGTATCAACTTTGGATAATAAACGTTAACAACATAGGCAAAAGAGTAAAACATCCAATGTGACCATTTTCTTCCACTACCTACAATGTGTGTATCATGCACGCTCTACGATGACCACTTTTAAAGTTTTTATACCAAATATTTTTGATAAGGAATATTTATTCCATATAAAACCTGATTTATAGTTCTCGTTTCAAATTTGATGAACATAACTTAGAAAACAGGTGATAAACATCCAACACTAGTGGACTATACTGCAAGGTTTACGTATGTGCAATGAATTAAAGCGGCACGTCGTGTACTTCTCTATTTTATAATCTTTGAATATTTACACTATTCAATAATATATTGGATACTGATATATCAGACGTAATTTAATGTCGATATTAAATAAATTAATCCCTTCTTGCGTATTGACATCAATATATTATACACAACACAATACACATGCATCACTAGATCGCGTGGGCGGCTCTTAAGTTCACTGCCATACATATTACGTATACAATAAACATACCAGAATACATTTTTTAAATATTTTTTATTTTAACTAAATGATAAAATACATAAAAAATGAACAATAAAAGGACAACATTCTGATATCAATTAAATACTGTTCAATTGAAACAAGGGACAAGCATTCACTACAGGAATCTATTTTATTCATTAAAAAAATACCTTTTCAATCGTATCAAAACTGACATCTTCAAGTTAGTCAAGAATGCTTTATCAGTTTGGTATCAGTAGAATATCAGACGCCATGTTTGATTGTAGTTGTCATAATATCAATGGCATGATGCTTTTAACGAAAACTTGTTTGGTCATGCAGGGTAGATTTCAAGTCCAATGCTAGTTCCTAGCGGTATTCATAATGTCCTTCCACGATCTGTTGTTCCATGTCATCTTCCGTACATTATAAACAAGTGACATCCGGTTGAGAAAAGTTCACTTTCATAATATTAGACATTAGGAAGAAACATCTGTCTACTTGGTAAGACGTTCGTATAGGCCTACTGGCTTGGATGCAATCCACGGATGAACATAGCGTGTCTTTCTAATAAACTTAGCAACTTTTTCTGCATTATAGGGTCATCAAGGGACAGGGAATACTACAATGATTTAGCTGCTACTCTAAGGTACAATCTCTACAATGCTTTTTACTACCATCGTATTACCTTTCGACATCATGGTCTGTCCAATTTCAAGGGAGATACGGATAAGCGTGACGCGCCACAAACTCGACAAGTATTAGAACGGAAGTAGGGGCTGTGGCTGTTCCTCTTCCTGCTTGCTCTGCTCCCAAGCTTTCCTCCCTCGAGGGCATGATAAGGCCGCCTCTATCTCAATCCCAACATGTTCCAGCTCCCTGTATCGGACCCCTTCCAGTCACTAACGAGCGCCCCCGGGTGACACCAGCTCTGAAAAAAGACATACATTGCAGGCACAATGACCGTCGTTGCAGATAGCAATACTTATCACCGGGCCCGCACTGATTCTCGTAGTGGTAGTGGGTAGCCACATGGGTCCTATCCTCCCTTCAACCGTTGGCCCTATATCTTTGTTATTGCTGTTCTATGCTTCTCAGCGTCTCAATCCATATCCAGAAAAAAAAGTTCGTAGACCTCAATTGGGAATCTGGCGGGCCCAGCCCATACCCGTGCCTGCTCCTCCGAACCATTCCCGTCGAGAAATCAGCCAATGCTGGAGCAAAACGATAAAACCATGGCCCTGGGTCCAAGTTAAAGACAACATTTACGTCACGGCGTTCGGCGTGACGTCACAGATAAAGTAAATCGATTTGCTATTGTTAGGTAAGTCTCCAGTTCGCCTGTGCACGGCTGTATTGATTCTGGCTGAACCGACGTCAGCACCGCGACACGGGACTTCCTCGACATTGATCCGACGTTGTGACGTAGGAATTCTTGATACGTGCTTTCACCCAGAGTGTGGCCGTGACGTCATTCTGTGGCTAAATTTAACCAAGTTGAGGTAAATCTGGATCGAAATTGATTGCTGTGCTATGCTAATGGAAGGCTTCGATAGTTAAGCTACGTCAGTTGAAACCAATTTAAGCCACTGTGGAATCGTATTACTGCCATGAATAGACTCTTTGAATATATACAGTATATATTAAACTTACCGGTATCATGTTACCAAAGCGAATGGAATAAGAAATGAATAAAAGTCATGAAGATGAGTAGCTTCTGGTCGTAATTGTCAATGCGTCAAAGAAGTGATACAT
Organism: Lepetodrilus galriftensis; assembly: GCA_032361785.1. NCBI lineage: Eukaryota > Metazoa > Mollusca > Gastropoda > Lepetellida > Lepetodrilidae > Lepetodrilus > Lepetodrilus galriftensis. The sequence continues at coordinate 17,027 of JAUTBZ010092208.1, forward strand.
TAATTTTCGATGTGGAGTCTAGTGCATCATTTAATGACATTATTGGTATTTCATATTGTGATGATATTAATTACATTTTAATGTATTAAATATCATATCAATTGCACTATGCTTAGCACGTTAGTGATTGGAAAAAGTTAATTATAATTACATGTATGTAAAAATGGGATTACACTCGAGTTTATCTCTACACTGTTCTAGTAAAGCTAACTACCTCCCTTGCGCATTTATAAATAAATTACCTCATAAGACTGATAACATCCAATAGTAACTTTCTCAACATATTCATCCCTACATTAATCATTTTAACACTTAACAAAATATATAGATATAAATTAAGGCATGTCCACTTGTAATAATACTACATGCATACATATTTCCTATGTCAATGCAAAAGTAAACGATAAATGGCATTATCTGTATGCATTTTATTTTCCAGTTGCAATGTGTCTCAACACAATGTTGTAGACATCTCGTTTAGTGAGGTCAAGTTTTAGCAACAAATTTACCAAATAATTTCTACCGGAGTGAATAAATGAATACTGCTAATGAAGATATACCGACACACGACACTCATAGTACAACACTAAAATAATAATTTAATAAAAGGATTAAAATATACACATTACACTTTGCATGGTTAATTTTTCTAGTCATCCTATGTAACAAAAACAGCTTAGTACGAGCAGTATGTGTATGTTTTCAGATATTTTGAAATCATTGTTTGTAAGTGATTTTAATTTAGTACACTACAATACATATAACTGGAGCTAGGAAATCGTTTAAACTATGTTTACCTAATGTGTGTCAATTTGCAAAGATTAGGAAATTGTAAAAATAATGATAATCTAAATATGCCCCGGAGGCAAAATATAAAACGGATTAGGTTCTTAATCTGTCTGGTTTTGTTATTAGATATATATTGTCGAGAACCATTGTTCCTCAAAGACAATGACTGCCTCTGATACCAGTAATCCCCTGTGATACATGATCAGAAATAGTCAGAGAGAAAAAGAGAAAATAATTTCAGCCAGAAATGTAGAAAAAAAAATCATTATACTTCTCATTAGGCAACACATTTTTTTCTCTTCTCGTATCTACCTCCGCGCCTAATGCCACGCTCATAAATGCAATTATAAAATAAAACACAAATACACATACTAAACAAAATGGATTTTACGCTGCGGCATAGATATTAAATAATCCGGTCTTTAAAAAATGTATCTTAATCAAAATAAACTAGTATTAATATTATCCGACATCCTTGTTTTGATATGTCAATAAAATAACATTGCATTTGCCTGCTCGGTTTAAATTTGATAAATGAAATCAGAAAATAATACGGGTTGTATTAATCGCAGTTGCGCAACCGTTCAAACAGAAAACAAACACTAACTTACGTATTTTAATATTTCCCAAACATAAACAAATATATATTGATATTAAATTTTCCAAACATAAACAAATATATATTGATATTAACTTATTAAGTGATTTATTAGTTTACTAAATACTATTCTGAAAACAAATGTACGTTTGCGGAGATTTGTGGAACAGCTGTTTATATGAATGGATGAAATGATCTGTACTGCCCATACAGACACCGAAACCAACCGCACGTGCCATCTTCCCCACACGCGCACTGCGCATAGTTGTTACAGAATATAAAATAGTCGGTCTATTTAAACAATTTGCAATTAAATGATTCGCTGAATTATCTTGGGGGCATTTTGGTGTAGAATGTAACCGATATTCCATCTTCAATCTTCCTTTCATAGGAACTAATTATTATTTAAATAGCTGGCATTTATTATCTTGAACAATCTATCATATTAGCGCTGTAGGTCAAAGTAAGAATACAGAATAAAATATTCTTCGCGACATCGACATTTAATTATTTAAAATTATTTTGTTCACAAAATATTTACCCCTCAACAGGCTCACTGTTATTCTGAAATATTCCAATTGGGTAACGTTTCCATTATGATATAGCGTTGATCTATATATTATTTAGAACACTTGAGTATCCTTTTCACGAACAGTAATTCTCTCTTATTCTCTGGTTCGATTAGTGAATAAACTGGTATCCAGTGAATCGATTCTTTTCACAGTGTAATCACTATTCGCATGGTATAATCCATTACTTCCGCTTGACAATAATCAGCTACTCGTAAACATCTACCGGTATTCCTAAACACATAAAGTAACACAAGTGAGATATCCTTAACCAAATGAAAACATAAACACCAAATCGCCATTCTGATAGCTTTATATACACTGAATCTCAAATGTCGTATATAACCATTTTCAGTGGCATTTGCCGTTTCCAAAGGTCGGAGCGGCAAGAAACGACCGGGGCCTAGTGGAAACCGCCACCTCGCTATGTATCCACAATACAGCATTGACATTTTCCCTATCAATGTTTTCAATTAAAGATTCAGAAGTCATCTAGTTGGCATGCATCGGAAGAATGTTAATGGTATTATAAGGGTTTTGGGACATACGAGACTCGATGGTCAAGAGTTGCAGACCAGTGTATCGCCGGTATCTTAGGGGGATGGAAATGTCAGGGTGGTATTTCCAACGTACAGTTCCAGTATGGAATATCTTGATGCACGAGAAGGCCTCGCTAGGTTTCATTTGGCATTCTCAGACTTTTAAAGGTGACAAAATGTCATGAAATGCTGGTGATATTTTGAAGGCTTATATATTTATCATGAACTATAGATATCAGTACAGTCTTAGTACCGGCCACGGAGAGGAAGTGCGGGCTTCATATAGTCTTTGCGGAAGAGGATTTACATAGTACCGTGGATTTTTATCTGGATACACGAATTCGAACCTTCCTGAACAGAATTAATACCGGTGCTAATTTCGCTGTGTTTGCCAATGTGATACTCTTCGATGTCATTGGAGAATCCTTTATAGTTATTGACGTCTAGCCAATTTCAAATAAACATATTAACATCATTGGATATTTTGAGACTCATGGCAACGTCTTCAATGTCAAATATGGCCAGATTGATGTGTTATTGGCATCATCACCGGAGGACGTTTCCTAACAGAAGAAACACGGATATTACAGTAATACAGCGTAGTTCCTGGATGGAGAAATCTGTACACATTTCCAGAATAAGACATCCATTATGGATAACCTGAGCCAGGTTTGTATGTTCCCTATGCTGAGTAATACATAGAATGGACCAGGTTAAGAATATTCATGTCAATGTAATAATACTGGCATGCAGCCTTAATACAAAGTAACCGTTTATATATTGAACAAGTAAAAAACAATATGTATTAAAATAATAATATTTGCCAAAATAATTTTAACAGTTAGTAAGGCTGTCATTTAAGATTTACAAATTATGTACATATCATAAAGGTACTCATAAAGGTAACATAAAGCTACACATTGTGCATATATGCATGTAACATAATACGATTGAATTCCATTTTCAACAGATACAATATGTTATGCTCTCAATTTAATTAATAGTTTTGGGAAGAGTAGTTTAGCCTTGGCATAGGGCAGTAACGTTGCTTTAGGAAATATAAATGCACGTAATCTATATGTATTTGACCTGAATCAGGGCACGGGCCTATGTTCTACTCGAGTACTGCAACTGGCGTCACAGGGATATATGTATACGCCAATCCAATGAGTCTGTGCTTGTTGTTATAATTCGGATATGCGAGTCGGGCTTCCCCTTTGAGACGAGTCCGATGCTTATAGAAGTAAATATGCTTCAATTGAAAACGTTTCATGAGTTTGAATTACTTCCGGCAGAGGTAGACCACACAAAAATATGACAACTTGGCGATAAAATCAGGGCGAGAAATTAAACAATGTGCGGCCCCGACATGAGATTGTTCAAACTGACGATAAACAAATGTAGTTCTACTCGCTGGCCTCCGAGTCTGTGTTGACTCTTCATACTTTGGTTTCATGTCAGATTGTGAGATTTTCCAGGTGGAACTCTTTTACCTATATCATTTACCGCGATTACTCGACCGTTGTTTAAAATTTCTATGCGATCACGTACTTAGATTCGCATTTGGCGTAGGAATACAGCGGATAGACAAACTGACACGCTCGGTCATTCAGGGCGGGTAACTCTCCCGCGAGAGCGGAAATAGGGGCGATTGTCTCAACTAGTTAACTGACTAATGATCCTCTACTGGAAGCTCCATCTAGGGAGTCGTGAACGATTATCCTGCCTAATTTCGACAATCAAATCGTAAATAATTAATTGTAAACTGGTACATTTGTCATTATTCCATATGTTATTTTCACCCTTGGCATTTGTGATGGAAAATTGCCCTATTCGCTGTCGTAGTACAAAGTTGGAACGGAGTTTGAGCGCTTTGTAAAGAGACGATGTTGAAATGTCACCGAGCGTTCAGGGACTTAGCCAATTCATCATGCTTTAAAACTCGCAACTGATAAGCTCGTACGTTACGCATTTGAGATACGCGCTTGTCACAAACGACTGTTTAATTCATACCAGTCGAAGTACTAGCATACATGTCTATTCTTTGGAAGAGCATGCTCATTTATGATTTTTAAAAAGTATTATTTATTATTAGTATTGTTATATTTAAAATAATGTTACCACATACCTACTGCAGTATGCATACCCGACGAAGAACAATTAAGAAATAGAGATAAACTATCTCTGTATCTGTATCGTCCAAGGAAAAGTACACGATCGTCGATGTGGTTATCTGTTTGTTCTACTGAAATTGTAGATGGGTAGATATAGATATGCATAGGTAAAAATAGGAATATTATCGTCTCTGAGTCTTAGAAACATTCCGTTGTTGAACACTGAAGCCGAAACATGCATTATTGAAAAGCAGTTCTCAATATCTAAGATTTTATCCAACTAACATGGGGAATATATTCCGTGTAGAATGTTAATTGTAAACCCTCAAGGAGAATATGCGAACATATATCATACGTAGCGATTCATAAACATTTAAACATGCAACCATTTTCCTATGGTACTATAATAAATGTAATTTATTAAAATTAATAAAGCTGCTGGTTTCACAATGATTTCCGTGAATGATACATTTACTTAATATGTTCAAGTAAATGTTGGGGGAAAATACAAAAACAACTGTGCAATATTAATACTAAATGTAAAAAAACAAACAAACATTTTAGAAACATTTAAAATTAGTATTCACAAGGCCAAACGATATCATTCCAAAGTACAAGTTATTGTAAGATAACACCGAATATTTCACACATTTAATGAAAGAACAAAACTATATTGATGGGAATATAATTATAAGAATACATGCATTCTATGCATGTAATATATATTGAGAATCTGGAAACTATTATATGATGATCATAAGTTTAACATCCCATGGAACTTTCAGAAAAATTACTGCACCCGAAGCGCTGACAAATTGAAACAGAGGAATTAGTGTTAAATTTCACCACAACGATATTGACTACAGGAATAACAAAGGCCCGTCCTGTGCGCTGATTGGTTGAAATCTATAATCAGGACAGACTAGAGTTTTGCAAACTATTTAACAAAGTTCGGTGCAAAATGAAATATAGAGCGCTATTGTCAACATTTTCTTCATACAATCCGACACATGCTGCTAACCAAGGTAGGAATTGATAGATTATAACTTGTTTGTATTCCAACATGTATGTGCATCTTGCATATATCAAGAACGCTGTACATCCAACCCTAGCGTAACGGGCAGCATATGTTCGGAGTCAGATAGAAATATTGTCGAAGTTAGATGATCTTCATGTATCATAGACATTGTATACCATAAGCTTCCATAGTTTTAATTAGTTATTATTTTTTCCAAAACGTACATCAGTTTCATATATTTGACGAAGGTGTTTAACGCTTTAATATACCTACGATCAGCAGGTGATCCAATACAGCATGTAGTCCCTGTATTGAGTGATGACGCATACGCGGATGTATAGAATAATGGCATGACGTTCTTCTTGTGATATACTTTAAAACTATACTATAATCATTTCAATATTCCGGTTAATATTGACGTATTAATTTATAAGGCTGTGTCGTCCCTTTTTCAAAAACACGTCACGAACGATGTGTCATATATCTGTATCATTCGTACATTGTTCGCAAAGCTGTCATGATTTTTCACAGTTTGACCAGTCTTACGTTATGCTATCCTAGCTATAAAAGACGATGCTCTGTAGATTCAGTATTACTTCTCATTGAAAGTCGCCACGACTACATATTCCACTCTGTAAGTACTTATAACATTTATTTTGCTATAGCAGGGATTTTCCATAACGCTGTGTGCTAATCCTAGCTTTGTTCAAATATTATTGAAACGGATTTTCTTAAGTATTAGGCATTTATTATTAAGCCTTTAACATTACTATAATTTAATATCATGTAATAAGTATAATATTAGGTTAATATAGATATAAACTGAATAGTGTTGATGCCGATATATTTCGTTCATGCCTTTTCTTCGCTAGATTTAGGCCTGAAATAGTTTGTAAGCAGTTCAAACTATAACTAATTATTTCACACTAAAGTCAGTCCCGTATCATGCTTGCAATTAAATACTCATCGAATTATTTTCGCCCTCATCTTCTCGTATTTATATTTGGTTTTGACACGTCTGTTATAATTTATTTCCCGCATGTATGTTAAAGACTAGTTTAATTATTTATTGGATTTTAATCCATATCTGCTGGCATGTGGTAAATATTTCGTGTATACCAAATATTATCGTTTTGGCTGAAATTATTTTATCTCGGTCGATGTTCAGTAGTTTCAGATTATAACGTGTCGGGTAGTAATATATATTACGAAATAGGAAACAATATTTAATTTATATACATGTACACTTTATTATTCGTCTTCCTCAACAATTATATGCCCTTGAATTTGCGTAACGTGAATTGTTGTTTACTGTAGTATATATAAACATTGTTAGATATGTTTTAAACTGTTGTAGCGTAATTTAGTTAAACAGTATTTCAGAAATATTATTTTCTATGGAAGGTCTTCAACATATATTTTATATAGTATGTCTAGAAATAATAGTTTATATTACAGGTCTACAAAATATAATTTATTATAGACATACAAACTATACAACTTGTATTTTCTATCGTAGACTTACAAACTATGTTTAATATTACAGGTCTGGAAACCATATATTATTTTTCAGGTCTATAAACGATATTTTCTATTGTAGACCAACAAACCACATTTCAGGTATAGAAACGATATTTTATTTTGCAGGTCTACACGTATATTTTTCTATGGCAAGTCTACAACGCTCTTGTTCTCTTGCAGGTCTCTCGACGGAGGTGTCTCGAGCCACGCCCCCTATAGCAGCGCCCACACCTGTATCGACTTCCCTAGAACTCCCAGCCCTCCACACTCTCCGAGATTCAACCCCCGGGACGACTCCCTCAGCCAGTCTTGATAAACCAATGTTGCTCCTACAGTCTCAGGTCAGTTCCGGATTTTAATATCATCTATTGACCACGGTACTTCCCGGATATCCGGGGGACGGTGGACTTTAAAAATTAGTTATATATTTTTTTTAGGTATACAGGGGCGCCACTCTGTTTAGTGAACTGGGAAGATAATATACTTAACGCGTTTAATTCAAATCATGTGTGAACTTAGTAGATTTAATATTAGTCCGGCAAAGTATATCGTACAAGGAAATGACGTTTTTCTTTTCAATTTACACAGTTAGACATACTTAAAAAGTTAGTTTTATTTAACGCAATTTGCTATCTGAACATCCATGTGGAAGTTTTTAACAGTATAAATTTCTAATACATATTGTATTTATTATACTATTTTAAATTTGTCAAGTAGTTATAAAGGAGTGCCGCCTGATACAACAACATATGCGTTCTGTACTATTTATGGTCTTTGAATGTGTGAAGCAAATTTTTTGGATTAATTCTAAAAGAATAAACACATTCATTTCCTCCCATAACAATTTGTTTTAGAAAATATCAAATCGGATATTCTTTCGTTAATTATTTTTGTTTATATCAGTTAAATTAAACTCGTCTATTCGTTCAACATTCCAAATAATATTTACAAGTTCCTTAATTATTAAAAATGCATTAAGTTATTATTGCAATACATAGATCTTGACTATTTGCATTGCTAAATAATGTATAAATGTACTTAATAATTATCCGTACATCTTGAGGTACTTTCTCTGCTATCGTTCACTGAATAAATAATCGTGTTTGCATGCGTTATTCAACAAACACCTATCCCATGTCTGTATTTGAGTGTCAATTTACCGAGTCTTATACGATGTAGCGGTGCGTCCAATCTTCACCACGACAGTTGCCAGCGTTGTTCACTGCGATTGTGCTTGTAATTTAGCATGTCACTGGCTGTGATTCACTCCGTTAGTTTCCTATCTCCTATTCTAATGAGCCCTCTATTATCATTCATGGGTTTTGTGGCTCTACAGTCGAACGATTCAGAATGGATTAATTGCGGTTAGCTCCTTTCACACAACAAACCCAGACTTTTGCTATATTTAAATTGTTCCGATTAGACGTGTGCCTTGGCTGACCCCAATCATAACTCGTAGCATCGTAGCACGTGTCACACGTGTTTATCTGTCTCAGGACAAGACGCCTCGTTTGATTGGTCGATATTAACAGATTGACCACATGTCATGGATACCCGTCCAATCACCTCTAACGTTGGTGTTGACTATTTTTACATCTATTGCGTTAACTGATACCTCGATTGAACTATGCTTGTGCTATTCTTCAACATATGGTGCGAAATTATGAAGAAACAATTATGATCCAAGTCATTGGTCTAGAACTTTTCTATCAAGCCTTTACCGCCGTTGGCATCGCCAAGTTCATCAAGAAGTTAAAGTGTGCGCTTCTATAATGAATTTTTCGGTACAGAATTTCCTTAGCAGTCGGATGTGATTGTAGCTTTGTCCCGTAGGCAGTATGGCGAATCAAAACACTGATCACGATTCACGACACTATTTCGGTCTGTTTCCGAACAAATTGTCGTCTAGAACAATATGTGTACTGCACATCTTTACACAACTAATTAGTTTAGATTAAACCGAGTTTGTGATAATACAGCAAAACAGAAGTATAATTCCATTTCTTTAACACATGAAAGTATAGCAATAACCATATACATTTGTTTGTTGGAGATTGTTTTAACTTTTCAACCCCCCCCCCCCCCCCAGAGTCGTGTGAAGTAGGCTATTTTATATATTATATATTACTAACGTCATTGTTCATCAATAAATAATTCATCAACATGTTTACTATATCTATACTTTAATATGATATGTTGATCTATACGTCATATTTATATGTAGATTTTCATTGATGTTTTGGCTGTTTCAGAGTTCCTACGACACCTCCCCTGGGATGGGAGGCGGTCACTTCAGCGGTGCAGCGTATTCCGGAAGTGTTACTCCACCGACCACCATGGCGGATATTGGGGTGTTCTCGGCCTCCTTCTCGCTTCCGCTGCACGAATTTCAGTCAGATCCGGTGTATGCAAACGAAGATATGTCTGCAGAGACGTTCTCGCAGGGCTTCGAGGGGAGCCAATCCAGTCTGGTGGGGTACCAGTCTGACGACCACACCCCACAACCAACCAACGCCTACCCCAGTACCTACACATTTGAAGGGAACTTCGCCCTCCAGCAACGTGACCAGGCCAAACAGGCATCGTCGTACACTCTGTACTCGGAACACTCGCCGTTAGCACACGAAAAGTATGGAAGCACATCAGTGCCATACGAGGAAGGCTTCCAGACCTTCGGTGGTAGTGATACTGACTATTATTCTCAGAGGTTCTTGGAGAACCAGAAACCTTTCATGAAACAGCCATACACGGACAGTCCAGATCTCTTCTCTCAGTCGCACATGAACTTTTCCGAGCTGGAGCACAAACAGGCACTGTACCATGCCGGGTACGAAAGCACCAGTCCGTACAACACGGAGACTCCAGCGTACGCAGCCTTCTCCTCGTCATTCTACGGAAGCCCGGCAATGACAAGAACGAACTCAAATTTCTCCTTCTCCAGCCGTGCTGTGCCTACCTCCTATAGAGGAGACATTAGTATTCAAATGGGCGGGCAGCATCTGCAGCGACGTCCTTCCATCACTATACCAACTCCACCGATATCTGACGGGTGCGTAACAATTTTAACAACATCCAATCATTATTCACATATTTTGTACACATAGCTATGATCATATTAATACTACATTGCTATTATTCCACACAAACAGATTAGATCAGAACAGAACCCAGACTATTACATTGGAATACCTTAACTTGGAAGACTGAGAAATAAGTAAACGCGCATTTAAGACCGCTTCAGTTGAAACTCAAGATAATGCCCCGGTACACGAGTTGTAGCTATCATAATGAACAGTCCCCTATCCGACAAAGCTAGCTGGTGATCCTTACACGTATAAATGGCCTCAGCAAAGTCTAAGCCGACGATTCCATAGCAGTGTAAGCCATATGCAGGTCCTTTGTTTGCGAGACATTCAAAGCGACTAATGACGTACCCCTGGCAAAATGCGTGGTCTGAGAGCGCATCCTTGACACAGAGCCGCCTTGCCTCTGGTTACGTACTAATTATCAACGCCACCACACAACTGATCAACGTGTTCGTATGAACAGCCCTATAACTCCCCACTCCATTTGTTCCTAACTATGTCTTCATATCATAGTTGAACAACATATTATGTTATTTATACCGATAGTTTCTGTATGAATTACTGTCCACGTTGATGGTTCGTTCATGTGTATTATATTTGGAAGTAAGTATACATTCAATGAGTAGTACACACTATAATAATGTAAACAGCTTTATTATTTCACAGTTTTCAAACTTGGTGTACTATTATACATAAAATACATTCCGATCTATACAATTTGTATAGTACTAAATCAGTTGTATTTCATTCAATTTAATTCTATTTCAGTCTCGACGTTCAGAAGTATCAGTTGCAGTCTCCAACCACCCCACCAACCCCTGGATCATCGCGGTCCTCACCCCCCAGAGACCAACCGACCAAAGAATGTCTGCTGTGTGCCGTGTGTGGAGACAACGCTGCATGCCAGCACTATGGCGTCAGGACCTGCGAAGGCTGCAAAGGATTCTTCAAGGTAACAATCCCACAATAAACCTCCATTGACGTTCTTCTAAAATATTACACATAAATATTTTGTTTTTCTCCACCACCCTTTCCCAGGAATGTTGACTCCCACAGAACCGTCTGTGTAATTGAACCAAAATATGCAACGCTGGTGACTTGAGTATGATACCTCGAGGTGTAAACAGTGAAGACAAAACACTGTTGCCGCTCCCGGGAGCAGCCACGCTTGTGCCTCATTACCAGTGACAATAAGACCGGAGGCAAAGCCCCACCTTGCGGGAATCCCTTTTGACGTAAATCGTAGAAAGCTCACGTCATAACCCGGCCCTTGTATGCAGCAAAACAATGCAGTATAAGCTTCCGTCTGATCCCCCGGGGTCCTACAGTTGCTGTTAGAGAGAACGGCCCAATCTTTACTGTTTCTGCAACGTATGCAAAAGTCCTCCTTGTGTCTCCTAGATGATAATGAATACGTTTTGCCTTGCAGCGCACAGTTCAGAAGAATGCCAAATATGTGTGCCTAGCAGACAAGAACTGCCCCGTGGACAAGAGGAGAAGAAACCGGTGTCAGTTCTGTCGCTTTCAGAAATGTCTGGTCGTCGGCATGGTCAAAGAAGGTCAGTATCTGCTTCTATAGTAGCTGACCACCTGTAGCCCAACACGTCCCGCTAATTAACGGTTTAATTCGCATGACGCCAAAGAACTATTGTGGCTCATCAGAAATTTTGCTTTGAATAAATGCGACAGGAATAGTATTTTGATGGGCATTTACTATGGATTTAAATTGTGTTTAGGTAGATGTGTATGAGTAAAGACCTTTTGGACTATACCGAAAGTCAATACTGTACATGCCTCTATTTGAGCAATACTTGATGGTCATATGACCATTGGTACCTACCAGACACTGATGATGCACGTCATAGCAAGGTATAGATAGACATAGACCCTAGCAGACTATTTATATGGGAATTCTGTTGAATTGCACATGCAATTGCAAGGAGAAACGCTGAGAATGTTCTGAAATCGATCTGTTGGGAATCATGCCAGCACGTGCAGGTTTCTCAAACATCCAGCAACATACTCTTGATTACTAAAATAATATGTTCGTCTATTTTCCTAGACCATCAAGCTTTTATTCCCGTGTAGACTTGATAGATTGTAGAGACTGGAGTCTGATACCAAGGAGGAGCGTTGAAATCCGCTCAGTCCTATCGCTTTTCAAAGTTGTCTTTGTTTAGTCCGTAAACAAGTCTTCGTCTGCGACAGCGTATTGCTTACGTCGTCTGGACATGGAAATCCCTATGCAGTGTGATCTCCATTCCGTTATAGTTAACATTATTAGCGTGAGGTAGTGCCGCCCTCAACCATCTAAATATGGGGAAACAATGACGTAACTAATTTATTTTCTACATATAACAAATCTGGATTCAGAAACAACGGTTTCTCTTACATCTAGGAGAATGTGAAAACATTAAGCGATGAAACTATTTCTGCTGGTGGCATTTTCTCCTAAAGTATTTACATGCATTGTGACCCCATAAGTACCTCTTGAGATAGTAAGAGGGAATTAATGAGTGTTTGCTCAGAGCGCACGCGTCGAGGAGGCCCTGCCATGTTCGTCTGCTATGCACGCGGGCACGTGCCCCCCGGGCAGACGATACCTTGCACATGTGGCGCCCATCTTGGACAATCCACATAGCTCGGCTTGAATGAATCAATGCCAACGAGCGTGGCCACTGAGAATACACGTGGGTTTCTATATGGGTTATGATTAACAGATAGGCTAAGCCACTTTTCTTAGGACCATCACTATCTGGTTTGAGAACCGCAAGCACTCGCGTTGCGCCATAAACAAAACCATCCCTTGAATTCCGCCTTTGGATGTTCATCACTGAATCTGGGCAGAATGATGTTAAGTTCAGAGGAAATGTAGCAGCATTGTTATATTATCAGAGTGTTTACTACATTTAGATAATTCGATTGCATTGAATTGCTGTTGACTTATCAACTGATATTTATCATTTAAATATGTATACACAAGCTGACTGTGAATAGTCAGATTGTTACTAAGGGTGATCCTGATAGTTCATAATGTAGATCTCAAATAAGTTCGAATACGGGAACAATGAAAGTAGAGGGCTTGACTATTGAAAGTGTAATTCTACTAACTTTGATAAGGTATGAAATATAATCGTTACCACATGTATAAAACGACAATGTATTTTATTTTATATTTTCGTTTTCAGTTGTGAGAACAGACAGTTTGAAAGGACGCCGAGGCCGCTTGCCATCTAAACCAAAGTCCCCCCAAGAAAGTCCCCCATCTCCCCAAGTCAGCCTCATCACCGCCTTAGTACGGGCGCATGTAGACACCAGTCCGGACATTCCAAATCTTGACTACAGCAAGGTACGGCACTACTATATAGATGTCTGTGTTTAGATGTTAAACATTACAGAGTAACGCACCTCTTAACACTTGTTTGCTAGGGAAAATAGGTATTCCAGTCACCTAGTTACATCTGGGACTTCAAACAGCATATCCTACATAACTGTCAAAGTATATAGACGGCATGACCACATAACCACCCATGATGAAGAACTACTGTGACATCCCTTGCAAAACGTTACATTCTGGACAGAAACAAACATTAGAGCCCAATTTTCTACCTGAAGCAACGAAGTTGAATCACTATAAGCTATTGCCAAGGTTACGTTGTACTAAAGGTCACGGAAATTCCGGCTCATAAAAAAAAGAAACAAACATCATATAATTAGTAGAAATTCTGCCGTATGTCTTCAAGAAGGAATATATCTATGAATATAAGTATAGCTGTATGATATTACTGCTATTACAGACACAAAACTATATGGTATCCTTCACTTTTTCAGTATAAGGTACCGACAGACGACGACAGTCCCACTTCCCAAGACGAACGGATCCAGATGTTCTACGACATTCTCATCCAATCAGTGGATGTACTCCGAGGCTGGGCAGAGAAGATTCCCGGATTCACAGACCTCTGCAAGGAAGATCAGGAACTGTTGTTCCAGTCAGCATCACTGGAGCTGTTCGTTCTGAGGACTGCTTACAGGTACGACAACCACAACTCTACGTACCACGTGCAGCTATTAGGCTGAAACATCACTAGTGATAACATGGCCACGTAACAGTGGTACAATAGTGTTTTACGAAGCTCTCTTATTCGCTATGAGACTATAGTGCTCTCGTAAGTGCACGATCTCCATGTATAAGTTATGGTTACGAGGGCGCCATGGTGTCTTAGTAGCTAAGAGAGCTTCGTAAAACGATACCCGGGCAGCCGTTACACAGAACGATCGTAGCGTTACGAGAGCTGTCACGTTATGTTAACGTATGACAGTTAGTACTCTCGTAGCGCTACGGTCGTTCTAGAACACAGTCGTAACTGATAATGCTTCGTTTACGAACGATCGTGCCGTATTCCGGACGCAACTTATGGCGTGCGCCGTGGTTTTACTAGGGGTATACAAAAATAAATTAAGTAAGCCTCGAATTTCGCCTGGTTTAACTGTATGTTTCTTTTATGAAACGCACGTCTGGATCATATGTTGCGTTTCCGCGATTATACCTAACCGTACAGTCTATTCCCAACAAAGCCTGCCTACGTCTATCTATGCGTGATGTTTAATATATTCTCCTTACTTAATTTCAGAATGCAAGCTGGTGACGAGAAGATCATATTTGACAACGGAATTGTGTTGCACAGACTTCAGTGTTTGAGAATGTTTGGCGACTGGATCAACTCCATAGTGGACTTGGGTCTCAGTTTGACTAGAATGACGCTCGACATCTCTTCACTTGCCTGCATGGCGGCGCTCTCTATGGTCACATGTAAGTACTCTTGACAGTTTAACACACACACATCGAAACCCCCACCTAGCAAAAACGTGTCTATGATGCGACATATTCACTTTATTATCACCTCACGAAGACATATTAATAGCTTACTTCACCGATATATCGATAGTTTGCATTTTAATATGTTGGGATTTATTTTAATAAGAATATACTAGTGTGCAGTCTTCGAACACTTCCTGTACACACACTGATGATGTCAGTATTTCAGCGACGAAACGTTGACTCATGCGATAGTTTTGCTGAAGTCATTGTGTTATGCTGACTCTCTTTTTGTATTAAGAATTCTTGTTTCTAATACGCTGAATATTTCTTGCAGTACGACACGGCTTGAAGGAACCAAAGAAGATGGAAGATCTTCAGATGAAGATCATCGACTGCCTCCGAGATCACTGCACTTACAACAGCGAGGCTCAGAAGAAACCGCATTTTTTCTCTCGAATTTTGGGGGAAATCGCTGAGCTGCGGACTTTGAGCCGTGAAGGCCTCCAACGCATGTTCTACTTCAAGTTGGAAGATGTAATACGAGCGCCCCCACTTATCGAAAGCATGTACCTATCAAATCAACTTCCGTTTTAAGTCACGTGACCGGAACTACTGACCCAAATATGCCATCCCCCACAGTTTTGCTGACTAGACCAAGCTTTTGTTACGTTTCTCTCTCTCCATTTTGGTGCAAATACGTTTAGTTACTGTTTAGACTGAGTTTAAGTTCATATTGTTTAATGTGCACTATAAGGTTACCCTTATGCGCGTAGCTCGGTCGCCAAAAGCATTAAGCCGAACGACCAGTGGCATTTTAAGTTTATTTGAGTGACGTTAATTTAAAGTGTATTTTCACGTTTCTCTACGTTATCAGTAGTGTACTATTCAGTGTCCTGTTCCACTGAACGGCCTAGCGCTACGAAAGATATAGTTTTACTACGCTATACAATTATCATGTGTATAACAAACAAGTAACGACTCGAGTAGTGCTACGCTGGTTCTGTGATACGCGACAGTGGAAGGTATAGATGTTTTTAATCGTCAGTGATATGTGTACCTAAATCTTAATCAGACGGTCTTGGGGACCTGAATGCTAAATGTATTCATCCGCGCCAACATTTGATTTAGTAGGAGCGCAGGTCACGTGATTTTGGTATCTGTTCGGTCTAGTAATTTAAGTGATTCACTCCTAGTTGTATTTGTATGGTTATTTTGGTAATGTTAAATGTTATGAGTCACACAAAATGTAGTTTTATATAATGCTTGTGACATTGTAAGGAAATATAGTGCCGCTTTCGTAATAGATGGCTGTGATGTGTCGCGGACCAATTTATTTGTGTATTACTGCGCTAGTTCAAGAGTGAGATCTAGTCAAAACGAGGCAGCAATGCAGGCTGGTAGAGTTGGAACAGAAAGTGTATGGTATATATTTTTCAACCTAGGATTTAGTGTGAGCATTCCATCAATACATAATTAATAGCAGTTTCTGTCTGACATTATCTATACAAGATATCCTTATCTATATTTTCTACGACTCGATGTCACCGCCTTTGAAACAAACAATTGCTTCACGTGAATGATATCCATTAGCTGTGATGTAATGATCGAAATTAGAACAGATATTTAGAGAAGAATGAAGAACTGTTGGTCTTATGGTTAGTAATGCCAAAGTATAGTTGATCTCGTCGCCAAAGAGTCTTATTCTAGATGTGTATTTGTTTAGGTTATCTGCAAAATGTGATACTATTTGTACTTAAATCCGTGATAATGTAGTTCTCCGCTCTTCGGCCAATAGTGGCCCTTGTGCATTATGAAAAGGGGGATAACTATATCACTGTAAGGATCCTGCTTTCCCAAAGCACAAGTTTTGTATCAAAGTGTCTTCCCTGTATCGCTATTTCCAATGTATATTTGATAACCATAAGCCTTTCACTGGAGAGAAATTGGAAACCACTTTACCTTATGAATTTTTAGGTGACACTGAGCACCGTCTTTGAATACTTAATCATATGAAGACAATATTCGATGGTATGCGGCTGAAGACGAAGTGGAATATATTTTCAGGCGACATGTTTCCAATAGTGCTACAAGTATATATCAATTGACCTTTAGATATTGCATGAGAGAGAAAGCTAACTCCGAGTCTCGGTTATTGGTTGTTTATTGAACATTGCTGTGCATATGGCCCTGAATATTGGAGTCAGTCCTGTTGTTCGTTGTGAAGATGGCGTATATATTTTATCTATCGTCAAATGAAATATTTAATAATGCAACTCTTTGCATAATATTGTCGATTTTAATTATATTTATATCTCACAATCAGATTTCTATTTTTACATCTTTGAATACTGAACGAGTTTAGGTTTGTTACTGTCCACTACCGAAAGTTCTAGTCGATTCATAGCCTAGCATATAGGGTTGGTTTTTATACATTTATATTTGAACGCGAACATAATATCGGGGTCATCTCAAGAGTTGATCGTTTTACCGTAGGTGGGGGTTACAACACTGTAACACTACCATAGAGTGATTTGTACTACCTAGAGCTTATTTATTCTACGAACTATTGAGATGATCCCTATCTTTGCTGAGAATGGATGAAGGAACAGTCATAATGTTGTTATATTTTAAGAAACGTTATTTATTTAAACATAAAAAAGGGCGATAACTCTGTCGTAGTCGGACATCGTGGTCTGTAGTTCCCATGGCAACATGGTGCTAGGATACCCCGATCTCCGTTTAAGACTCATTTGTCAAGACAACTTGACACCATTCCATCGCCCGAGGAAAAGTTTTATTTATTTTATTTCTGAATGAGTTTGTACATACAGCACTAAATGTGCATGGAGATCTCGAATCGTAATGTGTACAAATCTAGTCGCATATGGTTTCTAGTCCTTGTGTTTGACACAGTCGTTCTAAGATATAGTCACGTGGTACAGTCGGTGCGCCGACCTGATGCGCACAGATCTGTGTATTCGTTTTCGTAAAGTACCTTAATTTCCATATTTGTATTACCCGGTAATGGATTGTTAAACATTTTACACTGTTTTCCATGACAAAGTATCGAAATTTATTGTACTTTGTATATTTGCACAGAATTTAATGTAGTGATTGATTGACCGTGACTTGTTTCATTTGACAGTTTCTTATCCACTTTATATGCTGACTGTTTAAGCAAAGCTTAAACGTGAACTCTATCCTCGGAAATAATTTTGTACAGAGATCTGGAGGGAAATAAAATGCCTAAATACTATTCTATCTTGTTTTTGTGTTGCTTTCACGACAGTTATTTCTTGGACATCTGCTGTATACGAACACGTGGAGACATTGACATTATCGCTTGTTTTTAAGAAGGACACATTTTTGCTGACCTTTGCAAAACAATTATCTTCATGCATATGGGATTTGTATTTAAGAAAAACACATATATTTCTGAATTGTTTTGCATGAAACTACATTGATTCAAAATAGGGTGTTGTCGCTCTTAAAAAAAACAAATCGGTAGATATTTCAAATGATGTAAAATCTATTCAATTCAGATCGTTTCAGCGGATTTGGTTATCATTTTAAGAAGCTCACAGACAGACAGACAGATATACAGACAGACATACAGATACACAGACAGACATACACGTTTATTCTAAAACAACACACCAACGATGGTACAAAATATGAAACATTATTACAAAATATACATTACTAATGGATCAAGATGACAGGGGTATGCTTTTGCATTGACAGTTCGATAAACGTATTTAATAAAAATGGATAGATCTTTACGTTCCTTCATAACATTTGAATTTAAGAATCAACAACGTTTAGGAGTATTTGGGAATTTATAGTACTTATCAGCAATGTATCATGTTCTCCGAGGAAGGACATAATCGCATCTAGTGTAATTCATCAGCTATGGATGGAGAATTGCATAATGTACATGTCCACTAACAGACTAGATATACAGTATACGAACATGACCTCCATGACCTCCGAGACCTTCATGGAACTATAGTCAGGACATTGACATGGACCCCTGACACATACATGCAGGTGTACAACTGTTGGGGCATTGGAACTATTGATTTCCATGTGAAGTGCAGTGTATGTAACTAATATTCTCCCATAGCCTTGCCATACATAAGTCAATTATTCATCAAGGCAACGGGCCTGATGTACTTGAGATGCGCACCAAATACCTTGACATCAAATATACACACCGTCAGGAGATATTGATGTACGGGAATTCCGGTCTCAAAACCGGTAAAAAACTATCATCTATATAAGTGTGATTGTTTGCCTTGAAACCCGAAAATATATAAATGCATACACGTATGGTTACTATGGGTTTGCATGACACCATTTACATCCATATCCGTCGTACCAAACTGGGCCAATTTGAACAATTAGCTCTCTCTATTTTGTTGATATTCTTGGCATTTTCTTTCGTTACTTAAATTATTGAATGAATAACCATTGCATTTGAGTGAACTTTATAATCTTTGGGTATGTACATATATTTGGCACCGAGAACAATCCGTTTTCTTCAAAAACGTCGATTTGCATCATGACATACTGATTGATTTTATAAATTGATCTCAGGTGGATGCGATGGTGAAGTACTAAACACACTATTTTACTTTTCTGTTAGCGTTTGGATATCGATACAACTATTTGTTAAGGTAGGTACTTTCTGTTGGACGTCCGTATAGAAAGAAAGTTCACTTGAAGGCTCATCTCCTCAAAACTGTCTGGACTATAACCTTATGTTAACATGTTCCGGAATACTGACACGGTTATCTGTTGAATTATATTCAAATTAAAGAATACATATTGAAATGTGAACGACGTACGGCTCTAATAACACGAGGAAATCCGCTTTTATGTTTTGTTAGCGATCCACAATGTTAAGCAACGTATAAACTTCTTCACGCTTTTATCATTACATTTCCTATATGATTCTAAACTATTACACAATCACACACACACACACACACACACACACACACACACACACACACACACACACACACACACACACACACACA
>JAUTBZ010092209.1:0-16921 GCA_032361785.1 Lepetodrilus galriftensis
AGAGAGAGAGAGAGAGAGAGAGAGAGAGAGAGAGAGAGAGAGAGAGAGAGACAGACAGACAGACAGACAGAGAGAGACAGACAGACAGAGAGAGAGAGACAGAGAGACAGAGAGAGAGAGAGAGACAGAGACAGAGAGAGAGAGAGAGACAGAGAGAAAGAGAAAGAGAAAGAGAGAGAGAGAGAGACAGAGAGAGTGAGACTATTCACTCTGATTTATATCCACAATAAATGAAATCCTGAAGCAGTTAAAAAATAAATCTAAAAAGGCAATGTCTACAGATTCATATGTCTACCAGGCTAGTCTACTAACTGTCTACCAGGCTACATACATGAAGTTATGTCTATATGTCAGATCACATACAGACACATGCACTTTTTTTAATGATGACTCAAAGTGATGGCCCTGAGACTGGAACTACCCCAGACATTGGATTCCTGGAGATTGCCGCTGACGGTCTAAACAAGTAGCATTGTTCCTGTCCAATCAGATCTGAACTCAGTGCCGTATATCTGCGGTGGTGAATGAACGCACCTCCCAGGTAGGAGACCTCTCAACACTCTGCCAGTGCCAACATCCGTCTTGTATACCTCCAGCTCCTGTCCAAATTGTTTCTTGGAACATTCATAGAACTGAAGTAGCCACTACCAGTGAGAACCATCTTGGCTGCCGTCTATGTCTGACTCCCTGACTATATCTGACTTTGACTATATCTAACTTGCCAACTATATTTGACTTTCTGACTATCTGACTCTCTAACTATATATCTGACTCTGACTATATATGACTTTCTGACTATGACTCTCTGACTATATCTGACTTGCCAACTATATCTGACTCTCTTGACTATTTCTGACTATCTATATCTGACTTGCCAACTATATATGACTTTCTGACTATGACTCTCTGACTATATCTGACTCTCTGACTATATCTAGTTTGCCAACTATATATGATTTTCTGACTATTTCTGACTATCTATATCTGACTCTGACTATATCTTACTTGCAACTATATATGACTTTCCGACTATCTGACTATCTGACTATATCTGACTCTGACTCTGCTGTCTAGAAGAAGGTTGGAGGAACTGCAATACAGCACCATGGGACAATTACGTCTTGGTGTTCCTACTCGTCACAAATGGGTGAAAGATTCCCGCAACGACGTTAAACTCCATATTCACTGATGTTCCTACCCCAGATCTGATGTGTTGACAAGACAGTAAATACCAGCATCCACAGAGAATCAACAAACAGATCAACAAACAGCCAAATATTTATCATTATCATTGTGGCAAATATGGAATTGACAAACATGGAAGTGTTAGACATCAACACATATGGTATTGATAAATATTTTAAGTGATAGACATTGAGTTAACAATCTTGGAATTTTTAGACATTGACATGTATAATAATTTGTAACAAGCTCATAATTACAAAATAAATTTGTTGTATAATTAGTTGGATAATAAAGCATCCTAAATTAAGTTTAAGTTTGAGGAGAATATCATTAGGACTGTTATTTATGGACAAACAGAGCATGATAATTTTTTAATTAAATTTTAATTTAAATAGATTATTACATGCATTGTACAATCTTCCTGATGTATACAAATAATATATCATTGCTTTTTCAATTGTTTTCTTTAATTCTTCAAATATTTGCCAAAAGCAGTCATAAATGTCTAGCCAATGTATTCTGGTGCTCTAACATCCAATCACAAATCATGGCAAATCACGTTCACAAAGACTTCCCAAATTAAGATGTTGACAACTCTACAACCCACTTCAAACATTACCCTTCCTTCCATTGATGACAACAGTCTCTCTCTCTGCCCGCCAATGTTAACAGACTAATTATAACATTTCAGCATGTGCATCTTGGACAGTTTTTTGCCAAGTCAGCAAGTCTATAAAGTCTGCCTTCAACCTGGGAGAACTACAAAGTATATATATTTAAGTACTGTATAGTGAGAAAGCAGACTGTGTTGCATGTATTTAAGTGCTGATTTTATGTCACTCTGAATGTAGCTGACGTCTGTGAGAACAGGAGGGGGTCTCGATGAGCTACCTACAGCCCTGTATACAGTCTTTCTGAGGGTAGTGCTGAATTACTTACAGTTAGGGGTGTAATAATGCATTGAAATATCGATATATCGCGATAGTGAGTGGCCCGATAGCAATGCATCAATGATAATTTGAACTATTTATTATTTCCATGGATAATACCATCAACTATCGATAGTTTCGATAGTGTACTATTTTTAAACATTAAGACCAAATTAGTTGAAAACCCTCAAGAAGAGTGGGTATTTCATGAAAATGGGCTTCAGAGAAAATGTTTCTTTAACAACACACTATTGTCTTACATTTTATTCACTAAATACCAGTTATATGTACATTAGCCACTATATTACAAATAATTAGCCATCTTTAAAAGACTTTTTTTTTTAAAACTATCGCAATAGTAGACTGCCAAAAGTGTTAACAATCCTAAAATCAATAAATGTCCATAGATTTTATGATTATTTAATTTATTTATTATTAAGTGAATTATTGAAATAACTGGGGAACATAAGAAATATCTATAATCCTGCCTATCTAAATCTACTCTATCCTATTCCTATTGATCCATAATCCTAAAGACACATTTGGAATACATCCGAACTCAACATCTGCCACGTTGTATATGTAACAGCGTAACAGTGCCACTCACATTAGCACACATTAACCACAGGCATGGTGACCTAAGCAGGAATGGTATAGTATCACCGGGTTCAAAACAATACCAGTAACATGCTTTATTCCATGGTATGCCGTTCCTCAAATAATATAATATTAATAGCACAAGAATGTATAACATACTGGGGGGAAAATGGTTATAAATTGACATACCATTTCTTTTTGCATGTACACAGAAACATCTTTATGAGAAAGTAGACATTGTCTTAAATATTTGTTTCTCATTGTCTCATTTAATTCAAATTAGGGTTTGAATTTGCATATATGTCAATGATTCACATAACACTGTGCTTTCCTTTGATTGCTGAAATACATGTTAAATCTGTGTTAATGATCATTGCAGCACAATTCAAGCCACAGACGGCAATTGAAAAAAAAAAGCTAAATTAAACGAGGGCTGCCAGTGTGAAATGCCAGAAAATGAACATCAAGAAAGAAGAGAAGACTGTAGACTGGGAAAAGTGTCTGAGAGGTTAACCATCAATGTAATGTGGGCTACAGAACCCTATCACTGTCTGAGACAATGTGTGCAGCAGACAGGACAAGCCTGGGAACAGCCATGTTCAGGTAGGTCGTGACTATGGTGAAAGGATTTGCATCTGGTGATGTCATGTCGAATGCAATGTCAAACCCACCATGGATCTACAGTACATGTAATGTACTTCTGTGTCCACCTTTAGACCAAGATTTGAAACAAGCAATGGATGTCACAGTTCACCCTCAGACTACCATCTTGGCTATTTATCCCAGCAAGACAATACTTGACCTGAAACAGATCTTTACCACCATCAGAGAGTTCCTGGTTTGCCATGGCCAGCAAGATCTCCAGACCATTCTCCTGATACAGCATACATGAAACATCCTTGGACAGAAGAGTGAGCAAACATCATCCAAAGACTGGCTGTGCGTGACCTTGGATGTGCCTTTATTAAGGAGTCAACAACCCTCCCAGAGATCAAAGCTCTTATAAAAATTATGTCATCAAACAACTTTTTAATGCATATTGCTTTTCTGACAATCCCACTAAATTGCAATATTGTTTCCAATTCCAAAATAAATTCAAATCATGTTACATTGTCATTTAATTTGTATTGCAACTTGATACCAGATTTAATATTTCCCTTTAAAATTTATTATTTTGATTGATAAAAGTAACAATACAATTGATTTATTTACTGTAATTAATTTACATTTCAATCTAATATAATGGTCAATAGCTCACATACAATATCATACATAATATAAACCGTAATAAATGTCAGTCTGATTATCCTAACTTCAGTTAATTAGATATAAATAAAGTTTATTAACTGGTTAATATTTGCTGGTAAATTGGCAATGGAAATATTCATATTTAACTGCTACATACAGACAGTTGTTAACCCTCTCCTTCTTAGAGGCAACCAGAGATGCCCAAAGACCTGTGTCTGTGCCTAATCCAGCATGGAGAGAGTTAATCGATAGTTAACTCTATCTACAGCATGTACAGTCTATCACAGACCAGTTCAGGACATGGGAAGTCTATTAAGCGTGTGCTACATGTAGCCAGCCAGCATCGTATCACTCGGTCACAGTAGTGGTTGTGTTCCTCCCGGGAGATACGAGTGGCACCATCACAGCTATATCACCTGTTTGGCAGTAGCTACCCTGTGGTAATACAGACCACTTCCTAGCAGAAAGGAGAATTAATTTAAAGGAATTCAGTTGGTAATTATAGATTGTTATCAGAGATGATAAGACAAGTAAACATGTTTAGTCCAATATCCTTCAAGTGTTCTCAGGAAATACAAATCTATTACGAACATTTAGTTAAACTTTACACTGTACATGTCTGACCTTTCATTTTGATGACTTGATATTCTTTTGTGTTTCTCTTGATTCTTAGCGGGTTAAATTTAACACTGCTATGTCAAGGGAAAGGTTAAAGTTCAAGTACTAGTAGTCCTTAAAACTGAACTCCTAAGGAATACCTTTGCTCGGTGTATGTGTGTATCGTAGACAGGATATTGCCCTTCATTGAGGAGGTGTAAGTCAGCTCTTTAACAGTAGTGTGGTTAAACAGAGCAAAGTCAGATTGAATCCAGCAGTGCACCGAAGATAACATAACTACCGGTACCGTATACATGTATCCTCTTGGAAGAGTACAATTCAATAGTCAATGTGATGTTAAAGTCTGCATCCAATTCATACGTCAATTTCCACAGTTCAGAGCAGTGGAAAAACTGTCTTTTATTCTTCACATAGATCGATCGTTATTAGATTCATCGTGACAGAGTGGAAAAAAACAATTGAACACTTTGTTGTGGACATTGAAAACAAATTAAATTAAATTATACATTTTATAGTGGGAGTCAATTTCACAGGTTAAAAAAAAAGTGGATCTACATATTACAACTTCAACCACTCTACCTAACTTGTTGCCAAGTTGCTGTAATATTTATAACATAATTTACATTGCAGCATTAAGGCTTTGTAAGATTATAATATAAAATGACTGAATGACCTTATAATTACTTCTACAATGAATTGCATTGTCTACAGGAAATATGCTGAATTAATCTAAAATGTTATATTTGTTTGTTCAGGTTTTATTAGTTATAAAACCAATACATAATACTGTATGAGATGTAAAATGTTATCAGTTAACAGACTAATATCATGCTGTCTTAAAACCTGGGTGGGTATTTATTTTTTTAATATACCTTGATTAAGCATTTGCTAGTATTATGTTATCCTCAAAGCAAATAAATGTATAATATTCTGGCATACTAAATAAAAGATCTAAACATAAAGAAAGAACTATTACTTTTAACATTATTGCAAAACATTGTCAGTTTCTATCACACTTATACATAAACAGGAGATAATAAGATTTTTATTTTAACAAATGTACTTAATGACACAATCTACTTATACTGCACACTACATGAGATATGGAATTTGTCAGTTCTTACAAGTACATGTTGTACCTTGATTATGCATTTGTAGATACTTGCTAATTTTAAGTCAAAGTAAATTGACTATAATATTCTTGTCTAATAAATTTAAGATCTAATCACGAAGAAAGAATTATTACCCCTAATAAAAAAAAATCAAATAATGTCAATTTATTTCACACGGATGCATATAGAAAAAAAACTATGAGTATTTTTTTTACTTTAAAAAAAAGTGGTAAACTAATGACACAATCTACTTATCTTGAAATTCTATACTGAAATAAAACAGATGATAAATAATATTTGATGAAATAAATGCAAACTAAAAGTGAAACAGAATATTAAAAATATTTTTTGTTTAAAAAAAAAAATGTAAATAAAGATAAAATATACACAGTAATAAAAATACAGAACAAATTTTACCACAGTAATAAAATATAAAAGAAATGTTACCGTAATAGCTGACTTTCTGCCAATTAGCGTAAGTCCTTGTAGTGCAATTTCTGCTAATGAAACACTATGTGGGAAATGTCAGATTCTCTGGTTTGGTAAGATTCCATAAACTTCTTGAAATCCCTGATGAGCAAGTACACACTGGTTATACTGATATAGAGTATACCGTAGCTGTATGCAGAATATAGCCGTATGTATAGCGATATGTATAGCTGTATGTGTGTCACTAAACAGGATAGTCACTGAATCTCACCCTCTCTTCTCTGCAACTCACATGTGGATGGGTCAGTCCACTTTCACCTGCTGGGGGTGGGGGGAGGGTCATCTCATGTCAGATAACACCCTGTCTATACTCAGGAAGGGGTCTTGCAGTGATATTTATTTATTGTCAGCAAGTAGGAAGTTATTAGATTTGATGTGTTCTGGCTCAGAGGTCAGAGGTTACTATTATGATCATTGTCACGTGTATTAGCCTGGGCTATTTAGCTACGCTGTTGGGAATCCACGTGCGATTAGCCGCAAACTGCCTGGAAAAGCCAGAGGAGGAAGAGGGTTTGCGATCGGCTGGTAGATATGTTCTTTCTACATTCTGCTGGTGTTGATCTTGGCCCTACAAACAACACATCATGCATTCAGAAAAAGGTTGGATGCAGTGTTTTATCCACGTAAAGGCCATGAGTGGAATCATCTGATCACCAACAATGGAAATCCCTACCTCAAGGCGATATACCGCGATTTCGGACCTGCAGGTCCCTCTACGGGAGACAGGAGGAACGTGGAACGGAGGGACATGGACCCTGATTATACCCTTTCAGCTATTATGTTATTTAGAGCTGGAAATCTATATGTCTATTTATGACAGGAGTGTCTCGTAAGCCCAACAACACCACAGCGACTTATAACATTTGTAGCAAAGGTTAGGTTCACTTGTTACGGAAAGTAAATAAATTATCAGTAATGTAAAACTGTCTTGAAGGAGGAGAAAATGGAAGTGTGGTAGTTCTTGTGTGGATGGGTTAAAATAAGTTGGTACGTAAATAAGCAGAGAGTCTATGAGAGTGTTCCTCTAGAACCAGGTGTTTGTACTATGCAGCCAGAGACAATGTGTGGGTGGCACCAAGGTGGAAACAAACTCAGAAACACTGTGTGGGTAGCACCAATTAAGATGGGAACATTAAGGTGGAAATACAGAGTGAGAAACATAGTTTTGAGAACATTTATAGTGTCATTATATAGATGGTTTTGGCCAACAGGATTACCCATTTGGTTCAGTTGGTAGAGTGTTGGTACCGGTACTCACAATCCAGCAACTTATATACAGTGTCATTATAGATGGTTTGGGCCAACAGGGTTACCCATTTGGCTCAGTTGGTAGAGTGTTGGTACTCGCAATCCAGCAACTTGGGTTAGAATCCGAGGATCTGCATATGATCCTCATTAACATCTGCATCACCATGTTGGGAATATGAAGTCAAGAACACCATGTCAGTAACAACAATGTGGAAACATTGAGTCAAGAACACCATGTTGGTAACACCAAGAACACCAATGGTTGGGAACACCAATTTGAGAACTGTTGGAACATTGAGTTGGGAACACCAAGTCAGGAACACTGTAGAGAACACTGATCATTTGATGTGAACACTAAATGGAGAACACATAGATAGCCTCTAGGACCTGTGAGTTACAACAGAAATTGCAAACACCTAAATGAAAACACACTAGTTAGTCTAGTTGCATTGGTTGGAAACACATTGGTTTGGAACACATGGTTGGGAATGCATTGGTCGGGAACACATTAGTTGGGTAACTCATTGGTTGGGAACACATTGGCTGGGAACACATTGCTTGGGAACACATTGCTTGGGAACACCTTGCAATGGTTGAGAAGACATTGCTTGGGGACACAGTGGTTGATAATGCATTGGTTGAAAATGCTTTGGTGGGGAACACATTGGTTGGGAACACATTGGTTGGGAACAGGAAATGGAATATGTTTTGATTGGATCCACAAAAAGAAAGGAAGAATTAACTCCAGAAATGCAATATTGATTTGTTCACCATATATATGTCCTTACCCGGTATATATTAATGTTTATTATTCTATGATATACCAATACAAAATATCACGATTTAAGATATTGTTAGCAGAACACACCTTTCAATGTTGCCACACACGTCTGTACACATGCATCCTTTATATGTAAAACACATGGTGTGCTGTTGTAGCAAAGGTTTGTATCAATTCTCTGTGTAAGGTGAATAACATCTGACCCTACATGTGTATGTGATGTATGCATTTACATGTATAATGTGGCCTGATGTGTATCATTAATGTGTCTATGTCCTAAGAAAATAGATATGTTATTTAATAAATCACAGATGTAAACTGTGTATATCTGTATGATGACTTATGACAGCGAGTGATGACAGAGTGGCATGCGGTTCCTGTGCTGGCTGTGAGGTATGTATTCATATCTCCAGGAGTCGTAGTGAATGAAAAGGACTCACGTTCACACGCTCCCTCACACATGCACAATACACAGGTCACGTCTAGATCTATTATATGACAAAATAGTTAGAATGGTTCTATGAATTACTTATGTGGCTAGACTGTACGTAGTACAAGTTATGTAAATAGACACTCATTGAGTATTGTATAAAGTATCGTACAAATGTGTAATATGTTGTAAAAGGGTTTTATGTTTGAAATACTTTTGATTTGCAAATATAGGTTAATGTGTTTCTGAATATACTTACATGTACCATATTAAATACATTTGTGGACATTTATAAGCTAGAATAACCAAGACGTTAGTTTAAATTACACTAATGTACAGGATAAATTACATTAAAAACAAACAAAAATATAAAAATATAAATATTAAATATTAAATAATAATAATAATAATAATAATAATAATAATAATAATAATATAATAAACTGTAATATAAAGATAAATATGATTATTAAATTATAATAAAACTTGATAATAATAAAAATAAATTATACAGACAAAAATACCAATAATATGCAGTACATTACACTCTATGCACTAGATGTATGTTTCACCTGTCGACCATTCCAGAAGAATTAATGTTTTAAACATTAGCGATAAATACCGGGTAGATAAGAATGTATGGATGAATAGTCAATCTCAGCACTCACATCCAGTCATACGTTACACAGGTTCTATATTGCCACTGTTTCTTAACCGGCTATAAGTTTCCAACTAGAAAAGCATCATCACGCTATGGCGTAGACGTAACTAAGGTAACTGAATGAGTGCCCAGCTCATCAGGCGCGCACTCAACAGTGATATATATAATTACCCTTGAAAGAAAGGTAATAGCTCTTGTCAATCTTATCTTTTAAAACATCTCATTTTATTATTTTGATGTGAAAATAGCTCATACTATTCTTTAAGAACAAATGGTCGTTGATGCTAAACAATAGTACTTTGCTTCATTTAAAATCTGGTGTGTGTTTATATCCTATAACCATATATTGAGCATCTAATTTCCCTTATACTGGTACTTGCCAATGATATATTCTCATTAACTACAGTTATGTACATACTTTTTCACAATTTCATATATCACATAGGGTTTTTATTGCAGTAATTTCTAAATGATAAAACATTTCCACGATCTCCCAGTACTTACTGACAGACAGCCGTGGTTTTCTGGGTCCAATACTTGATGGAGATGATACTAAAGAACAAGTGTTAATATTTACCAAACGGAAAACAGCAAATGTCAAACACATGAGGTTTGCCAGGTCAGTCTGGCAATGAGCGATATATTGACATGTTGCAGATATAAAGTATTCACAGAAACAGCAAGAACATTCCTATGCATATTTTTATGTACCGGTATGTACATGCATCTCTTTAGCAAATTAAATGCAAATAATCAATTTTCTTATTAATATGTAGATTAATTTGACATTCATCAGTGTTGGTATGTATCTCTGGTGCAATGTAATCAACATTTAAGTTTTTAATTTTGACTTTGCAGGAAGACCCCATGTTAAGTTCCGGTAAGAAATAAATACTAGCAGATGATGTTAATATATTGACTTGACTGACAGAATATGTGGGAGAGTGTCAAGCCATACCAGTGAATAATATAACCGACTACACTAGTGGGTAATATAACCAACCATACCAGTGAATAATATAACCAACTACACTAGTGGGTAATATAACCAACCATACCAGTGAATAATATGACCAACTACACTAGTGGGTAATATAACTAACCATACCAGTGACTACTACTATTAAACCAACATTTGGTATATGAAATTGTACACTAATGAGTGAAAGGTTTGACATTTGATGATTGAATTGGTTGTGTTTCTGTCGAGTTAATAAGATAGATATTCTTTAACAAACTGGTTATGTTGCTTATTTTAATAGAAAACTAACTGATATAGATATAGCTTAAATAAACCATATCTACACGTCGAAGAGAAAACATACAATTATTGTTCCAGGAACCTATCGGTTAAAAAAAATAAAGACAAATATTGAACGAGTTATATGAAAATACATAAAAAGGAAAAATATATAATATATGAAGCTAGAAATAATTAGCTATGCTATCCTAGCCAGAGATGCTATAGGATCCTACCTCTATACACTGTTACAGGAGAAAAATCACCGTCTTCACCGTGAAATGGGGAAACAATTTATACCTCCTTATATGAAATGGTGATGTTTTTTTCCCCCAATCCATCATTGCCACAGCACATGGAATGCACATGTAGCGTGTGTAGGTACACATGCATTGCTTGTACATATACCACACTGGCGGAACTCGCTCTGTCGTTCTTAGACTCGTGTGCAAGGCATCTCAAACAAATGGTCCTACATCTCAGCGTTTTGGTATGCTACACTGATTATGTACAGACTAGAAAGTCAAAGAAGTGGAGACTAGCAAAATATAGAGGCAGGTAATTACTTTGAAAAAAGGAAAAAGACAGTCATTCTTGAATGTGTATGCTTACAAAATGTGCAAACATGTTATTAATGTGGTACCTGTGGAATCTATTTCTGTATTATCACCTTCCTCTGGCTCAATTTCTGCACAAACATTTTCTGTTTGTAATAGTTCTTATCCAAAGTTCAAGCATTCCACAACCGAAAATTGTTGATGGGAATAATAGTGCCATTGGGCCAATATCTCACTTGGGAATTTATACCATCATATCTGAGTGGAATTTATACCATCATATCTGAGTGGAATTTATACCATCATATCTGAGTGGAATTTATACCATCATATCTGAGTCACTGACACTGGATACGGGCTAATGTCACATGGGTTACAATTATTACAATTTTAATCAGATTAGTCATAATCATATTTGCCTTTATGTGGTGAGATGGCCAGTCTTTAGTTAATGCAACTGACCATGCTCTATTAACACTCCCCATGCTGTATTAGGCACAGATACAGCCCTTTAAGGCATCTCTGGTTGCCTTCAACATGGAGAGGGTTAACTTGCATGTAGGTGTATTAGAGATCAACTCTAAGATGTGCAGAGGATGTGAGACACCATGGAAAGAGTTAATAATAATAAGAAGAACATGCATATTGCACCAAATCTATGTTTAAAAGCATACTCATAGTGCTACATTATTATTCCAGTCAATGGATATGTATGCCTTTAATTCCTTCTCAACTCCCTGGGGAGTATACAACCTGGGTAGTATAAATCTGTTGATAACATGAGTCGGAGAAACACAGACAATGTAACAGCACTGCTACACCCGCCGACAGATTGTAATTACAAGCGCACATATCACACCTGGTTGTTGAACTGTGAGGTGAGCTAAATGTATAAAGCAGAGCTATAATTAGGCATGTGTGAGTACGAGAAAAGTGAGTCCTCGTATTTAAGATATTTTAATGATTTGTTAAAAATATATTTTTGAAACAATTGAACTTTTAAAAATGTAGAAAGATATGTCATAAAAAATAAATATTAAAATTTCTTCCCATATTTTCGACAAGGACTACCGATATTTCATCACAAGAATGTGCCATTTTGAAGCAATTTCGCATATTTGCAGGACATAAATACTGTGTGAAACTAAATATACATGTATGCAAGCAACATTCCTAGAAATGCATATTGTGTTATGGTTATGGAGACACCAGACCTGTATAGGCATACTGCAAGGCTACACTCTCCCTCCAACGTTGTTCTCTTGTGTATAGAATGTTATGTATAAGATGTTCACATGTAGTTTAGCTGGCTGAACCAGACTGTGAGAAGATGTCCACTGATCTTGGATGTATAGTGTAGACAAATCTACCTCATTACTCACTATATACATGTGATTATCCAATAATCTGAATATTTACAATCCATCCGAAATATCCAATGCAAGGCAAGTACCAATTATTAAAGCTGTGAAATTGACTCCACCTACAATATGTGTACCGTAATTGTTGTAAATATGAAAAATACCTCTACTCCACACTCAATTTCATCTGATCTATTTTTCTATACAAGGACAAAATATACCTCTATATAATGATCGAGCACCTCAATATATAGATAAAATATTTATCAAGACTACTAAATTTTGAAACTTACTAATTAATTAAGGTATTTGATGGAGGCAAAATTAATGTTCAATGGCCATAGAATTCATCAACATTTATTAACTGCAGTTCTGTATATTGATACACTGCTGTACTGTAAGAGTTCATATTCTCTCAATGTCATGGCTATTCTCTACAGCTATAATGCTTAACTTCCCAATTAGAGTGAGTGAGTGAATATGGAGTTCAACTTGCTGCGGGAATCTTTCACCCATTTGCGATGATTAGAGAATTCCACAAGTCTACCTCATTCAACTTCCAGTACTGGTGCATGTTATGAAAACATTGTAAAACAGGGCAGCAACAGAGAGAAACCAAGATATCTTCAGGTGCATTATTTATGTCAGTAGACCAGTATTACTTAAAATAGACATATTGATATTACGCTGTTACTTTGGGAGCTGTGTGTTGATATGACGAGAAGTGAGGCATTATGATACAAGGAAGCACCCGATACTGATGCTAATCCAGTCAAATCCACAACAGACAAGTACAAAGTAGTGTCTTGTAACAGGTACCGTGAGTAGTTGCACAGTGAACTACCCGGTACCTGTTTATAACACTACAGGCAGGCCAATAAGTACACTTTACGGTCAAATTTATTAATTAAAACAATTACATTTTTATTTAATTTCATATTTATACTTTATGTTGATGAATGAGGAATCAAAAAGTAATAAAAATAAATAAATAAGGAGTTGACACTTTAATTCCATGTTAAATTATTATGTCACTATACTAAGTTAATCTAAACAGCTGTTCTAGAGGTCAGTACACCAGTGTACCCTGTTTACAGCTGTTTTTTTAGCAGTACACCAGTGTACTCTATTTACAGCTGTTCTAGAATTTACTACATTACATTGGTGTACACCGGTACTTTGTTTACAGCTGAATAAAGTTTACTAGTTTACAATGTTGTACTCAGTTTACACAAATGTACTCTACAGCTGCTTTAGATTTAATCACATCGGTGTACTTTTTTTTTCAAACAGCTGTTCTTGAGTTTACAACTTTATTGTACTTTGGTCAGGCACATGATAACAGTTTATAGCAACTTATGGGGGCCAAATTTAGACCAATAAAAACAGTGGACAATGATGATGGCCAGGCGAGATGTATCCACTGGTCAGGAGATGTAGCCACTGGTCAGATGAAGTCCGAGGTTCCCAGGTAAAGGGCAATCTAGCCATCTGGCAGCGCCTGATTCACGCACTGATACTGTTGGCATTGGACATGTTGGAGGAAGCTCGTTAACCTGTCTCCATACAAACCACGGAATACCTGGGTCTTGTATACTAACAGTGCCACTAACAGACATGCACGTGTATATAGGAGAGAATAATGAGCACATATGGCTATGTGATATACCATGGGTATTAAAATAGGTTAATTGTATCTGATATCTCGTTAGTTAACTATGTTATGTATTTGCATCGAATCCCCACATATTTCAGATATTCTTCTCCACATCCCACTCATAATGTCTGGGTAGCTGATGAAACAGGTCACTACAATTCTGAACAATTCTTTTAAACATTTATCATCATTTCAACCATTATCGCCTGCTTACATCATACATAGGTAAAGATACACGTCTCCTACACACTGAACTACAAATGTGATACTGAAGCGCATAATGAACATTAAATTACTGGTATCAATTTGTTGTGAAAAATTATAAGACTATAAAGTCATAATGACAGATTTATTGTGAATGTGGACCATAATGAATGTTCTTTATAATAGGTCTAACTCTGTGAAGATAGTCTGTGCTGTAAGGAAACACTCGCACCCCTCAAAGAAATATCCCCACAGAAATATCCCCACAGTAGGTGGTCACACACCTACAATTAACATTCACAACTACTTACATTAACTGTCTCAATGCTTGTGTATAGAGCATAGAATACTTAACATTTTAAAGCTATAATATTTTACATATTTTATACAAAATTATACAATCTGTTAGTAAACTCAGTGTGACTTGAGTTGAATGTTTTATAGGTGAATGTATTATGATATTTTATTTTTTTAAATAATGTCAAGATAAATATATTATTGAATAGTATTTAAAAACTATTTATTTGCTAGTGAATTAATTAATATTACTGTAATTACCCTAATAGTTCAAATCCTCTAATCGATCAAACACCTGAAATAATCGATAATTTTATTTTATTTTCAGACCCTAAAAATACGAACATTTATTTTAATCGTAATTTTCTAATTATTTTAACACAATATTTTTTTGTGTATTTTAAATATAAAATAATATTAATGGTAATCTGAATGTTAACCCCATATGGTACATACTAATGGACAATATTACCTTAAAACTATGAACTATGTAGGATGAAGAATGCCTAGTGTGGCTAAGGAGGACAGAGATGTACAGTATAGGAGATGTTGGCACCTAGTCAGACTGGGGTATACCTTCTCTGTAGGTGGTCACATAACTACCACTACCTAACTACCACTGCTACTTAGTTAACTGTCTTACACTGATAGCTCAATGTCTTCTACATAGATATGTCTTCATGTCTTAGATAGATTATAAATAGATCATAATGTTGATTGTTAATGGATATATAGGATTTTAACATCTGAAAATTTGTTTTAATTTTTTTAAATCTCAACACAACTAAATATGAATCCGAATATATATTGCTTTTGTTAAAGAATTGGTAAGATTTTTTAAAAGTTGAATACCCCACAGTGAAGTAAGCCCATCTTTATGTAGTCACAGGCCTGATTTACCCCCACTGAAAACCATCTACACCCTAAGTAGTTGCATACCATAAAAAAATAATCATACTTGTTTCTAGCCTGATTTACTAATCAAGCAACAAACATCAATTTACTGACTCTTAGCTAAGTAGGTAAACAGTTCTAAGACTAGATCTAGAATACACACACTGACAGACAACAGTGAAGAGTGGCCGACATACTCTGAGTGGAACTCCAGCCTGGATAGATCATGGGCCTACTCCTTTCCAGCTGTAATTTCTGTACTTTCTGTCCGACGCATGTGCAGTTACCAAGGATCAACACTGCACATTGTAACTGCGCATGCGTCGGACAGAAATTACAGCTAGAAAGGAGCAGGCCCCTGGGGAAACACTCACCATCTTCCTGTCATATGCAATGGTGTTGTTCGGCTCGAATGCGCCCGTTGTCTTGTTCTGCTGGCTGCAGATGTATACCACGATCTTGTTGATGAGCTCAAGGGGGATGAACAGCTCTCGTTCCCACTCGCCAAACCTGCCCCGATGAAGAGACTGGGCCACAAATGCTGTCAACCTGAATAATGTAATTCTGTGTTTCAGATGAATGCTACATGGTCAGCTTTGATAATGTTTCAAGATAATGTTGAAATTCTGAAGACATGCTATCCACATCACTCTATCCATATCCACAGCAACATCCTCATTTACACATCCATTAACCCAATCTTCTACCCATTTCAATATTCTATCCACATCAAAATTAACTTCCACAGCCATTACCAATCTTCTATCCATATCAATATTCTATCCACATCAAAATTAACCTCCACAGCCATTACCAATCTTCTATCCATATCAATCTCCTATCCGAACCCTCCTATCCATCTATATGCCCATAAAGCTTCTATCCAGTTCCATAAATCTGCATCAATCTCCTCATATCCATGTCATCATATCAACATCAGTGAGTGAGTGAATATTGAGTTTAACGTCACTGCGGGAATCTTTCACCCATTTGCGACGATCGTTTCATAAAGTTGTAACAACAGTACTGAACACACTGAGATCAATCCCCTCCGAGAAGCTCATGCCCACATCCATATAACCATTCGCATCCATCTGCAAACTCTTCCACTAGAAACCCTAGGCATCCAGCTTACCAGAGACTGGGTGTGGGGTCATCTCGGAACATTCGGAATGACCCGTCGGGATTCATGTAGCCCATCTGTCTCTGCAGTACTGTAAGAAAACACAAACCGATGTACATAACATGTCTACCGCAACTATAAAATGCATGTACAGTGCACCCTCGATATAACGCCCTTCGATGCACCACAAATTCGGATACATTTTTTATTTAAAAAAAAAGAATATCTCATTTTTTTCTCTCCAGTTATATTCGTTGATATAACGCGGGTATTATAACATGGGTGGCATG
>JAUTBZ010092320.1:0-16913 GCA_032361785.1 Lepetodrilus galriftensis
CACTGTAAAAAGAGCGGAACGCAGCCAGAGGGCAAAAGAGCCAGTTGAAAGTGCGGTTATCTGGGTGATAGGAGTATCGTTTAGTAAATAGTAGCCAGTTTATTGTCTACAAATTCATAAAGCATTTCACCATCACTGCTTTTGAAAGAAAGCAAAATGCGGCGTGGCTCATTTGGGAGTGATAATTTACGAATAGCGCTTGGTTTGCCCCGTAAAGAGATCATTTCACATTCGCTAATGCCCATAGGGATTGTGCTTAACGTCATGCCTGTTGAGGCTTGTTGAACAGGACAGTTTTCAAGGTTTGCAGCATGAAGGGTATTTTCTTGCAAGCTTGGTGTTTCTTGCAGTTCTTCAGGCAGTTCGCCGCGTCCAATTTTTTCGGCGCGCTCTAAAGCTTCTGGTGAATTTGGGTCGAGAGCCGTTTGTGTCGCTGTTTTAATGGCATTGCCAAATTTGCTACCAGCGGCTTGAATTTGTTCAAAGGAGGCAGAATTTCTCACGCTGACTGTAGAAGTTGCGTTAGCTTCTTGTTTTACTGTGAATTGTCCGAGCTGCGCGAGTGCCGCACCATTAGGTGTTGGCGAACTACTGCATGCAGCTAGTAAGATTGTCAAAGTTAATACTGAAAAAGTTTGTAAAATTTTCAACTTAGCTTCTCCGCTTAGAAAATTGAGCACATTAAATGATCTATGGTTTTTGTTTTGCTTTTATGATGACGCAACAAGAATCAAGCTCAACACAATATATCCTTATAGAATAATATTCTGGCATTTGGGTCAATGCATTCAGGCTGTTTTCGAGTTCGATTTTCAATAGTTGTGATAAATAAACACATCTTTGATGGGGTTATAGTTAATATAGTTTTAATATTAAGACGAATATCTAATGTTTTCTATGCGAAAACAGGCTGTCTAATAGCAAGTGCTGTTATTAGAAGGTTAAGTTTTGTGCTTAGAAGATTCTAAAAACAGATCTCTATTGGGAAAACTGTGTTAAAAAAGATACGTTTCAGAAGGGGCGGCTACTTTTTTGAAAAGAGCATTGTTAAAACCTATTTTAGCCATGAAACTAGTGTTTTTTAGAAGCAGTACCGCTAATTTTATAGGCTTTATTTTAAGGCTTCTTAAAGTTCTTATTGTTAAAGTGATGAAGTGGTCTGATTATTTTTGAATGAGTTAGGCTTGGTATTAAATATTTTGCATTGCTTAATCCTGCAAAGCCTGAAGGCGTAGAGTGAATATGAAAAAACACACCTTATATTTTGTGAGCTGTCTTGCTTTGTTGCAAAGTCTTCTCTTTATGCACGGCGCGCATGCTGGCTTGTTTGGCTTCGGAGAAGAAGTCGAATCCTATGGCTCGGTTGAAAATACTTTGTCAGGTAGAAAGATGAAAGCACTGGCTACGAATAGAACTTTTTACCTTGAAACACCGTTTGGCAGTGAAATGCCAATCACCTTCTATAGTGATGGTAGTGTTAAAGGTAAAGCGGGCGCTGTGGCGCGTTATCTGTCTAAACGAAAGACAGTAAATGAAGATAGCGGTACGTGGTGGGTTGAAGGCCGTGCGATTTGCTCTAAGTGGAATGTCTGGTTTGACGGGGAAGCTTTTTGCTTAAAAGCCAGAAAAACGGGTGCCAATATTCGCTGGTGGAGTAATAAAGGTCAAAATGGTAAGGCCCGTTTGGGACAACAAGTGATTCGGGAAGCTAAAACCATCAACGACTTGCTGAGAAAATATAAATAAGTGTTTCTGTTTGGGGGCTGAGCGTGAAATTTTAATTTTAAAAGGCGGCTCAAAAGTTCGAAACAAATTATTAAGGATATTTTTAAGTTAGGTATCTATGATATATTTCAAACTCTTAGATTTGATATTCGATATTTGACATATCAGCTTATTCAAAATAGAACATTGTTTTGAAACATGTTATCGTGTTCCTCATTTACCTGCTTGTTGAAAAAATAGAACCTATAATATAATGGCATTAAATATTACAAGAAAAGAAAGTAGTGCAGCAATCTGGAGTCGCAGGGTTGCGAGTTTCTGTTTTCAGCTCTTAATACTCACTGTTATTTTGCATTATCTGGGTATTATTAATACCAAGACAGGGATCAACCTGTTTACCCTTTCTATGATTGGTGGCGGTGCGACCATTATCATGGCCTTTTTGGGTCTCTATCAAGTTTGGATTTATGGTGTTAAGGGAGCTGGCTCAGCGGTCGCGGCTTTGGTGATTGCCGCTATTATGCTCGCGATACCAAGTTATTTCTTGCAAAAGCTCGTTGTTTTGCCAGCCATTCATGACATCACCACCGATTTACAAACCCCTCCCGAATTTCGCCGTCTTAAAGAGATGCGCGCCGAAGATGCTAACCCTGCTTTTTATCCTGGGACAACCACAGCGGTAGAACAAGCGGAATCTTATCCTGATATTGTGCCTTTAACCCTAGAACGTTCTAAAGAGAATGTTTTTGAGTTGATTGAGACCATGATTGAAAAGAAATTAGGCTGGAAAATCGTCTCACGTTCAGCGCCAAACCGTAAAAGAGCGGAAGGCATTATCGAGGCTGTTGATAAAACATTGATTATGGGCTTTTCGGATGATGTTATCATTCGTGTGACTGGCTCTGGTGGTCGCTCTCGGATTGATATTCGTTCAGCTTCGCGTTATGGCCAGCATGATCTTGGTACAAAT
Organism: Lepetodrilus galriftensis; assembly: GCA_032361785.1. Classification (NCBI taxonomy): domain Eukaryota; kingdom Metazoa; phylum Mollusca; class Gastropoda; order Lepetellida; family Lepetodrilidae; genus Lepetodrilus; species Lepetodrilus galriftensis. Next base: position 2,696 of record JAUTBZ010092320.1, read on the forward strand.
GCCAAGCGTATTCGCTATTTTATGGAAAGCATTAAGCAAAATCTTGCGGTGGTTGAGGCGACCAAAGCGACAAGACGGGCTAATAGTCGGACGCGTATTCAGAAAAACAAAAATAAACGCAGAAGAAAAATTCGCAGCAAACGCAGAAGAGCCAGAGCCGCGCGTTCGAAGCGCCGCGTTAAAAGAAGGTCTAAACGCGCACGGTCACGGGTAAAACCGAAGCCTAAGCCAAGACCTAGGCGGGTTAGACCACGCAGAAAAGAACCTGTCTCACTCTTCCCATTTTAGTAGGGGATAAGACATTGCTTAACCTGTGAAAAGTGTGAAAGCTGAAGGCCGTGCCATTGGGGCTTTAGGTTTAGAGTTGGTGTTTAGCGCACTATATAATATCCCCCTTTTTGTTATTGCAAGACTTTGATCTTGCAATCTATAGTCAGATGTTTGATGCCTTATAAATAGGGTGTTTTAGTGTTGGAATTTCACAGCATAGATACCAAAATCTTCGTCTTGGCATGACAAAGTTGTGTTTGTACTTATCCTGTTAGAGACGAAAAAGGCACAAAGCCTTATGCCTTATGCCTTATGCCTTATGCCTGATGTTTTCTTTTTCTAAACCCCTCCAAGCAAAGCAATCTATACAGTCTGATAGTTATCCATTTATTTTAAGGCGGACACCAGTTTTAGCCCTGTTTGCCATCAACACGAGGCTGGGACAATATTGGGAAGTAGGTCACAACAAAGACCAGAAAAGACAAAATCCAGAAAATTTGTGCCACGCCAATCCATACAGCATTATGACTTGGATCGAGTAGGGGCGGGAAGACGCGAATAATGGCTGTGATGAGCAATAGCCCTAATGCAAAATCCACAGTCACTGGGGGAGAAGCAACGCCGCGCCCTGTATGTCCTAAAGACACGCGGCACATCATCGCCATTGTGATGAGACCAACGGCGCCAACCGTCATGGCATGAATGGCAATAAATTTATCAACGCCGATAAAATAGCTAAGGCTAAACAGCAAAAAGCCGATAGCGATAGACCAAAAGGCAAGGTAGAGTCCCCATAGCAAGCTTTTCTCCCAGATGCCATAAGTGTGCCAGCCTATTAAGCGAATAGCATTAATAACAAAAACGCCAAAAGCCATCCAAGCCGAAGCGGCGGGGCTGAGAAGCAGCATTTCACTGATAAAAAAGGCTAGTAGAAAGAACAGACTAGAGAGATCAAGCGCTTTGCTATTATAGAGTGGCTGTTCTAATGGGTAGCCAATGCCGCGCTCAATAAAGAAGGGCATAACGCGCCGTCCCATTGTTAAGATCAGCGCCACGATTAGATAAAGCGCGCCGTATAGTCCCCAATGCATAAATAGATTATCTTGCTCAGGAAAAAGTACAGCACTATAGAAAAAGATATGACAAAGCGTTAGTAACATCACCTTTGTCATGATTGGAATTTGTCGCCATTGTTTGACTTTGATGATGGGAAGGCAGATGGCAAGGGTGAAAGCCAGATTAAAGGCAATATCAAACGCAGCCGCAAGCCAAAGAAAAGAAGAACCAAAGAGCCATAAAATCCGAGCCGCTGCCCAGAGCGCGAATAAGCCTGCTAAAGGCGCGCCATATATGGTTTGCTCCCCTGTCCAGTTTTTGACCGATGTCAGTAAAAATCCTGCAATCACTGCCATGCCATAGCCATAGAGCATTTCATGAGCATGCCATTGAAATTGGCTCAAGCCCTCAAGAGGAAGCGGCATTTGGAATTGATAAATGGCAAGCCACATAGACATAGTGACAACAGAAAAAAGCCCCGCAGCAAGGAAGAAAACTCTAAAGCCTAAATTGAAAACAGGCATGTTTTTAAACAGTTCAGATGAGGGGATCTTTTTGAAGTTTGAAGACATATAAAGCCTTTATGTGAGGTTAAGAGGTATTGACTACGTAAGTAAAGCGGCGGCATAAAGTGGTTGCTAGCTGTCATGATGCGATTTGGGCATGTTATGGGCTTTGGTGTTAAGAAGCAATGAGGCAAGTCAATTTTAATACCATAAGCAGGCTGTTCAGTCGAAGGGTGTTCATTGGTCGCATCAAGAGGCCGTTTTTTAAGGTGTTGTCAGAACTGATGGCGTTGATGCCCCATCAATAACAGCTGCATTGATGGGGCATCTTTTAGCGGGGTATCTCCAAAGGTTCTAGAGCAAATTGCAAGCAATTTCGGCCAGTCGACCTTGTTCTAGCTCTTTAATGGCGCATATCGAAGGCCCACAAATCGTAACGATTTGCTCGCACTATGCACTATTGCTCCAATAAATCACTGAGTTTACCAATTTTAGCCGCAAGTTGGAGTAGTTCGCCAAAAGTGTTGGGTGCTGGCGTGTCAGGGGTTAGTGCGGCGATGTCGCCATTTTCAAGCTTTTGTTCTATTGAAAGCAAGACAGAGAACAACGCCATTGAGTCAATCGCCAACAGGTTCATTGGCGTTTTATTGCTGACGTCAAAACGTTCTGTCGGCTGTGTGGTCGCTTCAGATAGAGCGCTAATCACAATATCGCGTAAAGATTTCATATCCATTATTTTTTTCCTTTATGTCCTTAAAATTTTAACGGGCTCGTCCTTTTGAAAGCGGATTTTCGCGCTTTCAATCAGGGGGCGCGGTGCGGGGAGGGTTTCTATGTTCTTTCGGAGATAGAAGCCCACCGCTTCGTTTATTCTTCCTTTGTTTGCTCAGATGTTCAGGCATGCCAAAGGCGTGCGTTTAATGGCCTCTCTATTTCTCGTAAAAAGCATTGTTTTTGATAACGTATTTTATTTTTTAACTATTAATGATTGCAATTTGCAACTTAGTTAATTATAGACTTTAATTGTGAAATGCAACCCCTAGTTAATTTTAATTGTCTTAACACGCAACTAAAGGTAGCTGGATGGCTGGGTTGAATTTTATGATTTTATTTAAATAGTACTTATAAAACAGTGAGTTATGTAAATGTCTGAATATCGTGAAAAAATAATGCGAAATAGTCTGAATTTTTTTGAGCTGAAAAGAACGAGCGTGTGCTTTTACTTTTTCAGAGTGTTTTTTGAGGGTTTAGAAAAAACACCCTTATTAAGGGAAGTGCCTTGTTTCAATAGCCGCTATAGTGGTTATTGCACTGGTGAGCGCCGCAGCTTTTTCATCATTTTGATGGGGAGGGGTTTGGTATGAAGCAAATTTCTAAAAAAGCAATTTTTGTTACAGGCGGTAGTGGGTTTTTAGGGGCGCATTTTATCTGGCATCTACTGACGAAAACCGATTTTCATATCGTGGCCAATATGCGCACGCTTTCTGATCGGCAAGCAAAAGCTATGGGAGCTGAAGGAAGGGGGGCGCGCAGCGATGGTTTAGAAAAGCGGCGTTTGCTTCAGGTCTTGGCTAAAACCGCGCATTCTTACGGCCTTGCAGAAGATCGGGTCGCTGTGCTTGAAAGGTTGGAACAGGCTTCCCACCGTATCAGCGTTCTTCTTAATAATATGAGTGAGACAGATGCCCCGCTGAATTTACGATGTGCAGGCGAAAAAGCTGATGAGAGCCTATTAGAGGTTTATGACGTTATAGAGTGTTGGCACTTTGCGGGTTACCTTACCCCTGAGAAGAACTTGACCCAATATGATGATTTTGCGAATGTAACAATGTCTCAAAATGCCTTAAAGCTTGCTAGCGCTATGAAGGTGTCTCGCTTCTTTCATGTTTCGACGGCGTATGTTTCTGGTAGAGGAGACGGTATTATTCGTGAAAGCTTGTTTGACTTTACGCAGCCAGAGCCAAGTTTTCGCAATAGTTATGAGCGTAGTAAGTATCTGGCAGAACAGATGGCTTGCCGTTATAGTGACGAGTATAACTTACCCCTTACCGTGTTACGGCCTTCCATTGTCATTGGCCCGCGAGTAACGAAGGATAATGGCGGCTCGCAATCGGGTTTTTACGGGGTTTTGAAAGCCTTTTGGCGTTTAAGAGGGCGGCAGCTGAAAGAGACGATCAAAATTCCTGTGGCGCAAGATGCAGGGCTTGACCTCATTCCTGTCGATGACTTTTTGCAAGAGGTCTGGGCTATACGTCAAGAAGGCTTAGAAGCCCATCAGCAGGTCTATCATTTAGTGGCAGGCAAATCGGTTGCCCCTGATAAAGTGGTGCTTATGGCAGCGGCTCAGTATAATAGTCCTATAGAGCCGCAGGTGATAGAAGATATTGCCCATGCAGGTATATCCGTGAAGGCACTTGCCTCTCAACTGGACTTCTATAGTGACTATGTAGGATCCGCACTCAATTTTGAGCGAAAACGCCAAGCGCCGCCTTGTTTGATGGATAATGATGTTCTTAATTATATTACCTCAATCCAGAGGGCTTATCACTATGGCAGTATAGATGAGGTTTTTAATGTCTCTATCATGAAAGGCTATCATGGCATTAAGCTCCCTGTGTTTGATACTGGGCCTATAGAGGATATAGAGCTGGATGGGAGCAATGAGCCTGTAAAGCGCGGTAAGACGATTATATTTTGTCATGCTATGGCTATGGGGGCGGAGTTGCTTATTCCCTTGGCTTCTCATTTAAAACAAGCAGGTCATCGGTTTATTACATGGGAGACGCGCATCTTACCCAGCTTAACCCCTGACTTTGAGCAAGATGGTAGTACCTTAGAGGTGCATGCCAAAGATGGTCTTGCGGTTATTAGGCATTTAGCCCTTCAAGATCAAGCCATTCAAGTGGCTGGTTGGTCAACAGGGGCAGGGGTAGCCGCGCGATTAGGCTATCAGCTTATTGAAAAGGCTAAGCGAGGAGAAGGAGCAGAGCCAAAGCAATCAGCAAAGCCCGCCCTTGAGCAACTTCTTTTACTCAATGGTAGTTTTATGCTTGAGGGGACGCAGCTTACTGCTTTTCAAAAGAATATGAATATGGTGATGCCCCGTGTCGCGAAAGACAGAGCGATGACAGCCCAGCTGTTTCATATGGTGTTTGCGCCGCCCCATGCTTTAAAATGGTGGCATGTCTCTAGTAAGATGTTTCGTCATCAAGCGAATAAGATAATGGGGGTGAATGACCCACGGTTAGAACATATTACCCGCCAGCCTGTGCGCAATAGTGAAACGGCTTACCGTTATGCGAATCAGATTGCAGGTTATATGTCATGTGAGCGGTGGGATTGGTTAAAGCGTATTGATGTCCCTACTTGGGTGATGACTTGCAAAGATGATAGCATGACAGATCCATCTGGCTCTTATGGCGTTCATGACCTTATTAAAGGAAGTCGTCTCAAGGTCTATGATGAAGGGGATCATTTTAAGCTTTATCAAGATGCGCAATTCTTTGAAGATTTTTTAGAGATCATTTCAAAGTAAGAGGCTTAAGCAGGTTTAGTGCTTAAGGCTTTAGAGCAGATAAAAGCGCAGATAAAAGCTTAGAAACATAAAAACAAGGGCGAGAGTAAGATCTATTTTTAGTCTTGCCCTTCTATACTTCTTGGTCTTATTGATTTTCGATCAATTTCGTTATCTTTTTCTTAATAAAAGAATCGCAAGAGCTGAATTTATACCCTCTTAAATCTTAATAAAGTATGAGTAAAAGTGCTTTTTTTGCTTTATTTTCAAAGAACGAATCGAAAGGTTAATTTTGTATTAACTCGTTGTTTAATATAAATTTTTTATTGCTGTTTTTGTCTGTTTTTGGGGTTGCAAGGAGGGGGGCAAATCAGATAGCTTTTGTTGTTATGAAATTAAAAATTTTAGTTTTAGTCGCGCTAGCGGGGGCAGTTAGCGGCTGTAACGAAACACATGGTCAAATGGATCAACTAAGGCCAGTGAGTTATACCACTGAAGGTAATTTAAACGATTATAATGAAAATGTACCGTTTGCTTATGGGCATTCGCGGAAGTTGAATAAGGTGGGTCGCATTCGTGGTAAGCGTCTAAGGATTCTTAGAAAGAGAAAGCGTGTTCTCTACCGTCCAGCTTCAGGTTTTAATAACTTGATGGAAGGTATTTCAGGAACAGGTGTTTCTTTGAAACGGTTTGCTTCTTTAAGGTCGCGCGCAAAGGTTTCTTGTTTACCACATAGCTTAAAAGGCATTATTGCCGATATATCTAAGCGTTTTGGTAAGAAGGTCATTATTAGTTCAGGCCATCGGTCGCGTCGTCATAATGCACGCGTTGGCGGTGTGAAACGGTCTTTGCATTTGACCTGTCAAGCGGTTGATTTAAAGGTTCCTGGTGTTTCTAAATTTAAAGTGGCGCGATTTGTCCGATCTCTGTCAGCCAGTGGCGGTGTTGGGACATATTGCGGTAAAAGTATTGTTCATGTGGATGTTGGTCCGCGCCGATCTTGGAATTATGGCTGTCGTGGCCGTTATGCAAGCAGTAGAAAGAAGCGCAAGAGACGGGCACGCCATTAAGAGATATTATTAAAATACTTGGTCAAAAGCCCTCAAAGATTATAAAGATTATTTTGATTGGGTATTTAAAACAAAAAACTCCGCATCTTTAATGAGATGCGGAGTTTTTTGTGTGTTTCAGGTGATGCAATATTGGTGTTACGCGGCAATCAATTTATCAACTTCTTGAACGAGTTGGCGTAAATGGATTGGCTTAGAAAGCACTTTGCTGTCTTTCGGTGCATTGTTATCTTGATTAAGCGCAACAGCAGCAAAACCTGTGATAAACATAATTTTTAATTCAGGATCAAGCTCATTGGCACGTTGGGCAAGCTCAATGCCATCCATTTCAGGCATTGCGATGTCTGTTAAGAGAAGATTGAACGGTTCTTCTTGTAATCTTTCATAGGCATCAAAGCCATTTTCAAATGCAGAAACTTCATAGCCTGCTGTTTCGAGTGCATTCGAAAGAAAGCGGCGCATATCACTGTCATCTTCAGCTAAAATAATTCTGTGCATGTTAAAATCCTAATTTATTGATATAATCTAAGTATTTATACCACAATCCTATGATGGAGTGCTTCTGGTAAATGAATTTAACCTTAACTCCGAAACACCTTAAATCACTTTTATCGCGATTTGCTGAAATATATGTTTGTTTTATGAGTCAGCTTGATTTAAGTAATATAGCAATTAAAAGTGTCATAAACGAGGGAAAAATAGGAAATGCTTGTGACAGAAGAGGCAAAGATTGAAGGGGAGAGTGTCCCCATATTTCGTCTTGAACAGCCGAAGTCCAATAATGCTGTGCCTTTTTTATTCAATTCTCCTCATAGTGGGGCGCATTATCCAGAACATTTTTTGAGAATTTCAAAATTAAAAGCCTTGGTTCTTCGTAAAACAGAAGATGCTTTTGTTCATGAGATTTTTTCTGAGATGCCTTCCTGTGGCGCTGTGTTTTTGCAATCTTTGTTTCCAAGATCTTATATTGATCTGAATAGAGAGCCTTATGAACTTGATCGCTCAATGTTGATTGGTAAAATACCAAGCTATGCTAATACGCGTTCTGTTCGTGTTAAAAATGGTTTAGGTACGGTTGCCCGCGTTGTTTCAGAATATGAGGCTATTTATAAAACCCGCCTTCCAGTCGAAGTGGTTCTAAACCGTATTGAAAAACTTTATAAGCCTTATCATGCCGTTTTAAGTCAGCAATTAGATAAAATTTATAAAGCGTGGGGGCAATCTATCTTAGTGGATTGTCACTCTATGCCTTCTTTTGCCCCTGTGGGACGCATTCATAAGCAAGATGATATTGTTATTGGTGATCGCTATGGCGCATCTTGTGATAAAAACATCACCTTGAGTATTAAGGAAAGCCTTGTTAAGCGAGGCTATAACGTGGCTTTAAATAAGCCTTATGCGGGCGGTTTTATTACCCAAAATTACGGCCTTCCTGAGAAAGGTCAGCATGCTGTGCAGATTGAGATTAATCGCGCTATTTACATGAATGAAAATACACTGGAAAAAAGCAATGATTTTTCTGTGTTGAAACAAGACATTACTGACAGCATGAAAGAAGTAACGCAGTCCGTAACAGAAGGCGTGTTGATGAATAGGGTAGCGGCTGAATAATGAGCTGGCTCGTATGGTTCTGCGCATAAGATATAAAAATAGGCTATTTGCTAAAGCAGCAAATAGCCTTAAGTTTATAAAGGGAGGAAGTCATAAGTTTTGACAGGAAGTGTACTGAAAGTCTTATGCCTTACTATCTTTGAGATTACATAACCACCTTGAAGGGTGCAATGGTAAAAATAGCAAGCTGTGGTAATTACATCTACTTGTGATAAAAATACCAAAGCAGCTTTGTGATGCCAAAGATGCCAAAAGCTAACTTGCTTTTGAATTGCACATTTTGTTGTCCTTCTTTATAAAAAGTCTAACGCTCTTTTCAGCTCTCCCATGCTGTTTGATCTAACAGTTTGAATCCGCAGGGTTTTGAATTTTAGAATTCTTATAGCCACTCTCTTTTCTATCTTCACTGAAGCAGTTTATCCTATGGTTCAAATCTCAAAGCTTATTCCTTTTATTCATCATCTTGCTGACATCTCAGCAGAGGCTATTATGCCCTCATTTCGAAAAGGTATTGAGGTGATCCATAAAGCAGGGGTTCATGACTTTGATCCTGTTACCGAGGCGGATCGTGCTGGTGAAGCCGTTATTCGTAAGGCCATAAACGCGCAATATCCAGATCACGGCATTGTTGGAGAAGAGTTTGGCAGCGAGAATGAAGATGCGGAGTATGTTTGGGTGATTGACCCTATTGATGGCACGCGCTCTTTTATATCAGGTGTGCCTGTATGGGGTACGCTGATTGGCCTTTATAAAGACGGAAAACCTTTTATTGGCATGATGAACCAGCCTTTTACCCAAGAGCGTTATTGGAGTGATGGTACAGCTTCTTACAGTGTCTATCTGAAAAAAGAGCAGAAAATTAAGGTGCGTTCTGTCACGGATATTGAGCAGGCGACTTTGCTGAGTACAGGGCTAGATTTCTTTCCTGAAGAGTATGAGCGGGCATTATTTGAAAAGGTTCAGCAGCAGGCAAAGTTGACGCGGTTCAGCTATGATTGTTACGGCTATTGTATGCTAGCGTCAGGTCAAGTCGACTTGGTGGTTGAAGCAGGTTTGAATATTTATGATATAGCCGCGCTTATTCCTATTGTTGAAAATGCTGGCGGCATTGTTACAAACTGGACGGGCGGCGATCCTAGTCAAGGCGGGCAAATTTTAGCCAGTGGCTGCGAAGCACTGCACGAGAAAGTTTTAAAAGTGCTGGCAAGATAGTGTCTTGAAGCAAAGAGAGGGAGAAGACAAGGCAGTGCTGTTATATAAGCATAAGGCTAAGCCTTAAAACTGTCTTGAAGTGCCTTTAATTATAATATCGAGCCTAAATATGTGGGTGACACGATTATCTAATGACGAAAGTTCTTATACTATGTGGCTTAATCTCTTATTGGCAGTTTTGACGGTATTTATGATTTTGATGATTCATGTCAATATGAATGCGATTATGAGCCATCGTAACAAAGAAAAAGTGCCAAGCGCAGGGATGATGCTGTTTTTATCTTCTATTATCGGCATTACTCTTATGATTGCTGGGCTATACTTTACGGGCTATCTGTTTTTGTTTTAAGGTTTTTACCTTGAAGGACTAAGCCTTCATAAGAAGGAGCGAAAGAAAGGCTTAGGCCTTTTTAAGTTTGCTCTTTGTCATAATCATATTGCGTGCCTGGGATAAAGGTATCAAAGGCCGCCCAAAATTGCTCCCGCAAGATTTCTCGTTCTTGCATGATTTCATGCTTTGAGTTCGGCATCACAATAAGCTTGCTCATCCGCGCTTCTGTCGCAAATTCATGAATGGCTTGGTTCGAAACCACTTCATCATGCCCTGCGCTCATAATCAGCATTGGGACATGAATAGATTCCGCATAAGACTGCATTGAGAATATTTTCATAGACTGAAAAGCGGCATGAACCCAGCCTATTGTTGGCGACCCTATGCCAAGGTGAGGAGCGGAGCGCAGCACGCTTTGGCCGCGCATATAACGCACATGGTCTGCGGTTAACAGATTGCCTTCAAAGGGTTTGTTTTCGACAGGTGTTCTTTTGTTTTTGGCATAGTGTCCAAAAGGAACATAAGCATCTGCAAAGCCAAGAAGTGCAGCGGCTTCAGTTAAATGTTGAACGAACTTATAAGGTGCTGGTAGGTTTACAAACTCTAACAGAGGTGAGGTTAAAATCATCCGATCAAACCAGCAATTTGGCTGATGAGCAAAGCGTAAGATAATTTGCGCGCCCATCGAATGACCGAGGGCAAAAAATGGCGCAGGACAGTCAGGCAGTACAATTTCGCGCATAAAGCTCTTAACGTCTTCTTCATAGTCAGCAAAGTCAACCACATGGCCTTTGAAACGGTCGGGTAACAGGCGTTGAGAACCGCCTTGTCCGCGCCAATCCATAATAGCAACGGAAAAACCGCGCCGTCTAAGGTCGGCTATGATTTCAAAATATTTCTCAATAAACTCGCCGCGTCCCGTAAACAGGCAGACTGTGCCGCGTCTGCGTTTTGTAGCAGGTTTCCAGCGGGTATAGCGCAGCCGAATGCCGTCTTTTGTGACAAAGGTGTCTGTAATCGCGCCGCCAGGCACGGGATTGCGAGATGTATTGATGAGAATATCAATGGCAGGAGCGGGCTCAGAATCTGCTATTATCGCAGAAGGGGCAGGCATGCTGGTTGATGATTTGAAGAGTGATGCGAGTTTATCTAAAGCAGCCATAGAGCGATTGTCCTGTTAATTTTGTAAGAAAATTAAGTGTTATATCAAGCTTATAATCAAAAAAAGCGTGTTTGACAATTTTAGCAATCACAAATGTCATTTTTTGGGGCATGAGGACGATAGTGTGCCATAAAAGTAAAAAACTGTTGTGTATAAGCTGATCTGTGGCATAAGATTATCTTATTGCGAAGCGCTCTTTTAAGACCTCTTCTTCATACCTAAATAAAATGGGCGTTTTTTTAGGGAGATCAAAAAGAGTGGGAGATTAAGAGCTTAGGACTTAGGATGACATCTGCATTACAATGGTTTGTATTTATATTTTCTGGTTATGCAATCGTGATGTTGCTTTGGGCTTATAAGCAGTCCAGCTATCCCCAGCGACAGGTCAATAAATCCGCGATTTCTGCTTCTATCCCTTTTTGGAAACGCACCATTGTGCAAACCTTTTTCTTGCTCGGAAGCGGCGCGTTTATCTTAATGCCTGCTATGGTCTACCATTATGGGGTTTGGGGGATTGTTTGGCTGGGCTTGGTTCTGGTCGCGATAGTGATATATAAGCTCGTTTCTGCTGTTTTATCGAAGGATATTTTTTCTGTTGTTCGAAGCGTTGTGCGCCATCAAAGCGTGCAAACACTGCGCAGCATTGCGTTTGTTATTGGCGCAATTTTACTGCTCACTTGGCAGCTTTTAGTCATGACCGATATTATTAGTGCGCTTGGGATAATACCGAATATTAAAATGCCGCTTGTGCTTGGTTTTGCGCTGCTTCTGCTGTTGAGTGTTTCTTTGGCAGGGGATAAAATTCTGTATTATTTGAGCGGTATTAAGCTCGTTATTTTAATGCTGTGCTGTCTGGCGGTCGCTTTGGTGCTATATGCTTATATTGGCGGGACTGCGCAATTCTCTGGTCATATCAACCAATTTTATGGCTTGCCGCGTGCCTCGCTAGAAAAGACATTATTAGCGGCTTTGCAAATACCCAAAATGCCTAATTTAATGTTAGAATTATCAGGGGCTATAGCTTTGGGGTTTAGTCTGATTGTTTTGATGGCTATGAGCGATATAGGCTCTGAAATGTCTCTGGCTTCAACGCAAAACACAGTAAAGCCTAAACAAAGCAATTTTATAAAAGTGATGGCTGGTTTTATGGTTGTCAGCGCGTTGGTTCTATTTGTGGTTTATATGGTGTTGCTAGGATTTGGTGCGCATTTCACAGGCGGAGACATTGCTTACAGAGAAGAAACAAATACCGCCCTCTCTATTTTGTTTGACCCCTTTGCTTCATCTGCTTTATTCCCTAATTTAATTGTCTTCTTTATTCAGAGCTTGGCTTCCATTATTCCATTAATTACAGCCATCTTTAGTGTTTTAATTTTGATTATTTTACTTTCGACAAGTCAAATCTTGCTTTATCAAGCAGGGCGATTGATGAATAAGTATCTTTTGATACCAAGTTTGAAATTGCTGGGGGTTGGCGGATTTGAGGGGAGAGGCTTGAGCGATCGACGGCAAAGGCGGAGTTATGCTGTTATGCTCATGATTGTGATGGTGTTATCTCAGTTATAGGGAGGCCTATCTTGAATATTCAACAACGCGAATATTTCTATTGTGAAAGATTATTTATTTTGCTAGCTAGTCATTAAGAAGAATTCTGTGATATAGATCATGCATGGTTTATCAATGTCACTATGTTGGTGAGTATTGCGTCTAACATTTAAGTGCGTGAAGAATTTTTTGATTTTAGAGTTCAATAGCATAAAGGTTTAGAGCAAATGGCGACAGAAGAAAAAATAGAAAATGCTACGTTAACAACGCTGACACCAGCAGAGTGTCAGGAATATTTAGCTGAAGGCAAGGCTGTGCTTATTGATGTACGGACACCTTCAGAATTTGCATTTGAACGCGTTCAAGGGGCAATGCTTGCGCCTTTGTCTTCCTTTGATGCGGCTTCAATGCCAAGCCAAGACAGTAAGGGCATTATTTTCCATTGTGGCTCTGGTATTCGTTCGAAAATGGTTTCAAAAAAATACTTTGAAGCAGGTTTTACCAATGTCGCTCATATGGAAGGCGGTCTTGCAAATTGGAAGAAAGCTGGCCTACCATTCATCACTATTGATTTTGGTTCAGGCGTTGAAAAAGTGACCGCTATGAAGGTTGAATCTTAGTTTGTAAGATCAAAGTTAACTAAACTATGCGCACTTCTTCAGATGCACCCTTATCTCCTTCGTCTCAGCAAGGCCCGTTACCAACCATTCCAGTGATGACTTTGGAAGGGCGAGATTGGCCTGTTCAGGCTTTAAAGCAAGATATTGAGCGTTGTCATACCATTCTTGATGATGCGCATAGTTTTATGCCGCGTGTGCCGCAATTTGCCATCGTCGCCGCTGATAAAATTTCACGGCGCTGGTTGGCAAAAACAAAAGTGCCGTGGCTATCTGAGGTTGATGAAATTGCCGCTTTGCTGAATAGACCAGGGGCTTATGCGCTTAATGTGGCTTATGAATGGGGCTGCACTGCCCGCGTCGCGCCTTCACAAATGGGCGATAGCACCCAGCTTATTCGGATATTAGATTGGCCTTTTATTGGGCTTGGTCGCAACATTACAGCCATGAAAATTAGCTCTGAAGCTGGGGAGTGGCTTAACTTAAGCTGGCCTGGTTTTACAGGAGCTTTACAGGCCGTTGCCAAGGGGCGTTTTGCAGCCGCTCTCAATCAAGCACCTTTAGAAAAAACCTTTAATACAAAATCTTCAATAGCTATTCCTTTTGATTGGGCTTTGAGCCGTAAGCGGGTTTGGCGCTCAAATGCCCCTGCGCCTGTGCATCTGTTAAGGCAGGTGTTCGAGACGGCGCAAGACTACGCGGAGGCCAAAGAAAGGTTATGCCATCACCCTTTGGCGATTCCTGCTATTTTTACCTTAAGCGGTGTGGACGGCGCGCAGGGCTGCGTTATTGAGCGGCAACGCACAGATTTTCGCTGTTTCGAAAGTCCTGCAAACGCGGCTAACCATTGGAAAAATGAAGAAGCCTGTCAGGCGCAAAGCACTGAAGGTCTCGTCTGGCGGGGCTATCCGCGCGCATTTTTAAATCCAGAGCGGGCGTGTCAGTTAGGCGACGTTGATCTGGCTGATATATTTCCGCGTCCCGCGATGTCTTATAAAAAAGGCGTAACAGAAGCGCCGTTTGATTGGTTGACTTATCCAATGCTCAATGAGTTCTCGCGGCTGGTGATGATGGCTGATGCGAAAACAGGGCAGGTGGTTGTGCAGGGTATTGAAGCGTGCCAGCCTGCCACGCAACCGCTCATTTTAGAGCTGTAAAGCCGTTAATATTAGCCCATTTGAAAAAAGTGCATTTCAATCATAGAAACAAAATTATTGATAGCATGAAGGGTCATCACCAAATATAGTGATCCCGTTTTGGTGCGGGCGAGGCCAAACACAATGCCCATAAGAACAATGACGCCAATAATATGCCAATCATATTG
>JAUTBZ010092541.1:0-16911 GCA_032361785.1 Lepetodrilus galriftensis
ACAGGGTAGCGGGAATCGTGTAGATGTGCCATGAAGGTCACAGGGTAGCGGGAATCGTGTAGATGTGCCATGAAGGTTGCATGGTAACAGGAATCGTGTAGATGTGCCATGAAGGTCGCATGGTAGCAGGAATCGTGTAGATGTGCTATGAAGGTTGCGTGGTAACAGGAATCGTGTATGCGTATCATGAAGGTCGCCCATACTGTAAGTAAGGAATTATATGTGGAATGGCATGAATTGTTCTGCTGATAGCCACATATGTATAATACATATAACATATACCTGTATTAACGCGCGTCTATTTGCGTCTAAAGATTGGACACACATAAGTATCTATAACACCCAACACGTACATGTACGTGTGCAAACATTTGAATATGCGTATACATGAATGATAGCGTGTATGTGTATCGTCGTACGTGCAGTCTTACCCAGGATCGAGTTACTTAATATTCACAGGACAATGGGAGCCAAAGAAATTCTCTCAGACCTCCTAAATATGATCCTTGGACAATATTACCGTAACAACTATATCATCGGTGACCTTCGGCGTGTCACGTGGTACAATCAGATCATTCCGCTGACATTTGAACGGGCGCGGGGAGGGGGCCAGGTAAAAGATATGGTTGGCGTCGGGGGTAGAGGTTGGAGGAGTGGCGGGTGGGGGGCGAAATGCTAATGGTGTGGTGGGGGATGCAGACGCTGGAAGTGAAGGTAGCGTTCCTACAGGTAGCACCAAATGAAGACTTGGCAGAGTCTCTTTACCGCTATCAGGTCTCTCATTCCGCCCGTATCAGTTTCACTCTATCTAGCTCATCCTATACCTGCATTTCAGAAATAGACAGGGGAGGTGAAACTCGAACTCCCGTCTCAGAAGGTCGATGCCTGAATGTATATATCTTATCTACCTTGGATGTGCTAACTAAACTCGTGGTAATGGGATCCAGACAAGGATTCGGGTTTCGCCGACATTCAGGAAAAGTGTGTTTACGTGTGTGTGTCTGCGAGTGTCTACCTTACCCAGAGATATCCATCGGGCCTGCTTTCTTCATACACTGCACATTTAACCCATTAAACAGCGTGGTTGTATCTATACCGGTACTTACGTATATTATCCTCCAAGATAGTGTTTGTAATGCAATGTACATGTCTAAATCAAAAGTAACAGCCACGATTTATTTAATATATGTTCATCAACTCTTTTTTTACATATCTCTGAATTTATATTAAACTCGTCTAATCGTAGATGTCTACAATAAGCAACAGTTTTTATTTGGGAAGAAACTCAATTACATACAGTATGACTCCACGGGGTATCAAGACATTCATATATCAGCATCAATATCTATATTGTTTTCTCATAAAATAAATATTAATTGTGATATAAATACTCAATATCGTGAAAGAAAGAAATTGGAGTATAGCGAGGATCTCAAATAGCAGTAGAGTGAAACACGATGAATGGTAGAGTTGGACCCGTGATTACGAAACTATTGAGTACGATTCCATCCATAAATCAAAGTTGTTAGTAAATCCCACATAAAGTTTGAGCTTACCAAAGAAACTTACTCAAAACGTTTCGTAAACGTTGGCCCTGAAATATTAGTAGATTGTCCAAACGGGACCAAATCATATTTCAAGTATCAGTAGACTTGACCATGATATCAGTAACGAAGATATCAAGTATCAGAAGACTTGACTATGGGATCAGTAGACGATTATGAACTATCAGTGGATTTGACAAAGGAATCAGTAGAAATAAAATCTATAAGACTTTACTTGACCATAAGATATGTCAGTAGACAAGATCTAAACTATCAGTAGACCGGTTCCGGAATTAACTGACCATACCTCAAGTATTAGTGCTTTAGTAAACTGAAAATTGATGGTGAAAACTGATGAGAAAAAAAAAGAGAAAAAAAAGTAGCAGTAGGTCCGAAATTACGAAAACTCGTGAGTAAGATTTCATCCTCAAGTTCAACTTTTATATAGGGATGTGTGAACATGGACATGGAATCGCACTCCAAAAGGGTTCGTAGTCTTGGGACCTAATCTAAAATAATAGTCTAACCTCGTGTTAGCAATATAAACTATAATCCAATATCACAAGACCGGACTCCATTGGGAGTAAATATTTTCAAATAGCAATAGGAGCACGTCTAACGTCAAATATTGCTGTCAAATTCAACGCTACGTGGCTGATAGCATTACTGAACAGTATCATTAAATACCATTTGGATAAATCGATTTTTCTTGGAATATTAGTATATAATATAATTCCCTATTTGAACATGATAGCAAAAGCCAAATGTTACAATTTCTGACTGAGTTGGTATAATTGGTCAGTCCATCAAAAGAAATGTTCGGATAGGAAATTGCATATCCAATCAATGATACATTACGTCTAAATAGATCCAGTTTTTTTTTCCTTCTCCAGTGTTGGTATGATTGAATCATTGCTTGACATCTCGTGGTAGCGGGGATACTAGGAATGCAGTTAATTTGAAAACAAATACCTCGCGATGCTTCAAAATGAAAATACGGGGTTATCTCCGTCCCAGCCCAATTGTAATTCAAATTGAATATTATTGTTTGTCATACGTAGTTATATGTCTCATAGCTGTATGTCTCGCATTTCTGTATATATCGACAGATCTAGCGGATACCATTTTAATACTGTCATACTATTGCTTGTTCCGAATTGTTTCAACAAAAAGTATATCCGGTGCAATATCAAACATATTTCTATTGTGTATTACATTTGATGAAATACTCAATGAATAAAACAAAAGATTCGATATTAAATTTCTGATGTATTTTGGAAATATTCAATTTAATCTTGATTGATTATTCTGAAATAACTTGCTTGCTGACATTATGTTATCGCATTCCGGAAGCTTTTGTTCTTCCATTAGCATTTGTGGTTTAATTGTTCTTCATGTTTTACGAATTCAATTCTTAGAGCTACAGTAATACAGTAATGGTAAGGTATCGCAGTGAATAAGTATACAATGGAGTAAAATCATGAATTGACGATTGTGTTACTAATACAGCTGTTGGACTCCTTCTATCTACCCTCCAAGACATCAATCTCTGATTAGCATACCCGCAAATACATCAATTCCTGGTTATCCTACCCGCCAAGACATCAATTCCTGATTATCATACACTCCAAGACATCAATTCCTGGGTAACCTTATCCTACCCTCCAAGACATCAATTCCTGGGTAACTTTATCCTGACAACCGAGACATCAATTCCTGGTTATCCTACCCTCCAAGACATCAATTCCTGGTTATCCTACCCTCCAAGACATCAATTCCTGGTTATCCTCCAAGACATCAATTCCTGGTTATCCTACCCTCCAATACATCAATTACCGTGGTAACCTTATCCCATGACCGCGATAGATTAAGAAAGAATGATGCACTTAGAAATATATGTCTTTTTCTCGTCATAATGTATACCCGCTGTCACTGTTTCATTTACGTCATGGATAGTCAGATATTGATTTTCTTTTATGCCATCATGCGGCCAGGCAAGCATCCACTTCCTCCTATGGTTATGACCTGCAGTCGTTGCTTGGCCATTCCGACCCGTGCCCCGAGACCAAGAAGGTCAATAGGCCGCTCGATGTCTGAAACTAACAACTCTGTCAACAGCCCTCAACCAGAACCTCAACAGAACCTCAACAGAACATCAACAGAACCTGAACAGAACCTCCTAGAGGCTTCACCACATCTCCCCCCACCGTGAAAGATGATCGGTTATCAATCAATTGATTCCTATTAGCTAATTAATGATCTCTATTTTAGATCTTTTTCACTGCTCGTTCTCATTTTTCCAATTAGGCAGTCACATGCTATTGTTACAGACGAGCATAGGATTGAGGATTTATTCCATCGGCTTTGGATGTAGCCTAAGTTGCCTTTGAAGTGTCGTAGCGTCAACATCCTGCAAAGCAGACCCATACAAACCCAGCTCAGTACAAAGACAATTTCAGGAGAAATTGATGAGGTTTTCAAAGAGATATATAGATGTCGCAACTCCGCAGACGGGACAGACGATACCACCGCCTCGGGTTTACTGGAAGAACGTTACAGTCATGGTTGTCCTTTGAGCTTCAGATGACGCTCATCTGGTATAAAAAGAGACATTATTTCTTGGAAATTTTGTTTGGGAAATGTATCTTAGACAACGACTCGTATACATGTAGTTATTTATAGCAGACGATACCTTTCCATCATATTGGAGCGCCTGTACTTTGTGGTCAATTGGAACACGGTAGCAGACGATAAACCCTTGGGTGGCATACGACACTCTTCCGATAACAAGAGACACCTTTTGGGTAGCAGACGATCACTTTCCGGGCATCTCGGGTGTCCGGTGCCTTGTATTTAGTCCGCCCCTTCCCTGCAGATGTGTTCGTTGTATGGTGGATTAATCACGGCCCTTATTGATCTAGAGTGGAAATTGGCTGTAACCCTACCTCCATCTTAGTCTCAGGACAGGGAGATGCTGGAATTGATGTAACCCTAAACCCACAGCTTGGGTGTTACCGTCTGCATAAGGAAATTACTTCAAGTGCGCCCCCGTCGCATGTCTGCGTGACTAGTCTATCTACTTCTCCGATTTCAAGCCAGATAACTAGCATAACAAATACAATTATAATGGTAAAAAAAAAATGCTGTTATATGATCGCTTCCCAAAATGTCAGTGTTGAAGCCCTGTCGTGCTTTTATTCCGTAGAGCTGCGTACATCCCAGTCGTTCGATGGGTCAGGTAACACAAATACACCAGCTCAGGTTGCATTATTTCTGTGCATTACCCAGAATCATAATATGTTCGCCCCTAGAGCTCGCGTACATGTGAGCATTTCTGAGTCTGGGTCGAGGCTCGTAGCGTGGGGAGAGTTCCAGCCCACTATATCCATACCGCCCGTTTGTCATGTAGTTTTGAAGACTATACCTGAATTTCTGACACGCGATCCCATCGCCTAATAAAATTCCCGGACCTTACGTCTGGTGTATGGAACATGAGCAGTAGACAGCTGCCAGAATGGATCCAATTGCAGGAAATAATTACAAATTTCCATGAGTGAAAATTACGATCTGCCTCCTCAATGTTGGGGAGACCTCTGCGCATGCAATATACTGACTAAAATAGTTTTTCTATTACATTGATCGTTAAATTAATGTGGCTTCATACCGTCCCACTTTACACTACCTACATATATCACTAACAGGGACTCTCTTCAGTGATCGATATCCTCTTGATTATGAGACAGTGCCGCCATCATGACGTCGATGGCGGAGGGAGGTATCAACGTCGACTTCGACGTCAGCGTCCCAGCGTTCTGTACCGGAACTGGAGAACCCAACTCGGTCATTGATCTAACGTTGTAGATAACGCGTATCGCATTTCGCAATTTGTGAGATGGAACTCGTATAAATATGCAGCAACAGCATCGGCCATAGTCGGGTTGTATCGTTTACAACATAACTAATTCTATTCCTGAAATGCGATGCCGCTATACAGTGGTAATGTTTTATGATGGAACAGAAATGGGCGCATTTCGCCACTTGTGGTTTAGCCAGCCATCTCCGTGGCTTTGCCATTTTGCCTTCAGCTTGATTGGGCCACGTTCTGGGTCCACGGCCAGTAGGATTCTCTTGGTAAAATGTGAATGTTTGAATGTTGCAAATTAAGGAATGATAATGATATGATTAATTGAAATCTAAAATATATTATAATTATCGACTGCTGGATAGAGTGTGTGCGCGTGTGCGTGTGTGTGTGTGCGCGTGTGTGTGTGTGGGGGGGGGGGGAGAGGTGAAGGCATGTTTCCCACTATCTAAAGGCATTCACATACTAAATTTAATTGTCCAGTTATTTGTTACGATGACGTGTATTCTTCAACTTGGAAATCGCCTACCACGAATTTAGGATTCTGATCTGATGAGACAGGACTAATTATAGAAGACACCAAACTGTAATCAATCACAGGGCACGCTTCTACTTGCTGCCTTGTTCTGTCTGCTATGACACTGATAACGCCAAAATCACCGATAATACTTCTCAGATTAAGATTAAGTGTTTCTACAAGGCCAGCTGTCCCCATCGCTTAAATACAAGTGTAGATGCACATACGTGACACAGAGTCCAGCATTAATTGTATTGAGCCGTTCTCCTATGCTCAAAATGCACGATGAAAATATGTTTTTATAAATAAGGTCACAAAGTATATAAATGTAGATGTACACCGGATAATTAATGTGTTTTTAATATCAGATAACCAGAATCGTAAGAGACTGAAATGTCTATCCAAGTGATAAATATATCATTGAAATACAATATCATAAATACCCCAGGCATTCTATTTCATCGACGTCTATACTAATAAAATAACTGTTATAAAGTATGAAACACTGTTTTACTTCTACTTCTGGTACTAAAAACTAGATATCTGAAACTGATATCTGCACATACCAGTGCATTATTAATTAGGTAATACTACCTGTCTCAAAATGACAGCGATTGTGCCCAAGAGAGTCTGGACATTCTCAAATATAGTTTTCACTGCTCTTCTTCATAAACCGTACGTATTTATAGAGCGTCAAACCCATGCCTCAAATCTGTCTCAAAACGCCACATTATTACCCCGGTCAATGGATCAGTGTACACTCATTTCATGTTCTCAACTCACTGGGGAGTATGTCCTCTGGAAATGTGCACAATCATAATTTTGATTTAAATACTTGAAGGATGGATTCAATATATATTCAATATACAACGGGCAATCCTAGTGGCAAGTAATGAGCCATGTGATTACTTTTTTTCTATTTCAGTTTACAACGTGCATTTTGATTGGTCGGGAAACTGCCAAGATTCTCGGAATTAAATCTGAGTATAGCATATAGGTACGAGCGCATATTTCCGATCCGGAATTCCGGAATGTCATGAAGTTTCTACAATTGGGATGGTAAGTTAAGTAGTATAATTGTCGGCGTTTCTTGGACGGGATTTTCTCACGGAATGTCATATTCTCCACACCGTATTGATTTCAAATGAAAAGTTACAACCGCTCATAAACGGAGGATGTATACGAAGTTTCATAGACGTATAATATATAACTTTATATGCTTGGCGATTTCACGCTAGTTCATAGAGCATTTGACTAAATCCCCCAATGGCATACATATTGCATGTCTTTCACGAAAGAGCCGTATTGTTAGTTCCGGCGTGAATCGACAGCTACGTCATTTCCGGTTGTAGTAAAGCAATGTCAATGATGTCATCTCTAACAGGCGCCCAGACAAAATATGACGTATTTTATGTAGGTGTGGTGCTCTGTGTTTCTAGTGTTGAAAGGTAATTTCAATAAATGCTAGAATGAAAGCCCCTTCAAGCTCTAACAGGTCACGCGTCATGATGTGAAAAGTTGTCCGGTATTCTATAAATAGAGTGGTCTTCTCCCATTTAACATTAAACTGGGTTTCTTCTCGTGACAAACAGTAAGCGACGAATTTTGCGTGTCTATCTGAGAATCAGTTTAACCTAAATGTACTGTGACTGACATAGATATAATACTTCAATCAAGGGCATCGCATAATTAGTGTCCTATTATTATTAGAATATAGATCTAATAACATTAATGTGAAACTAATACAATAACCAATACAATCTATACGGTCACGGGATATATAATTAGATACTTCATGAATAAAACAAAACCATAATTAAACAGAATTTGTTAAAACATGTTCTTACCAATAGAATGTCATTAAAAATGTCTTTTTATCCGAATATCTTACTTTTAAGAACATTTCAGTAACCAGGTATGCCTCACAAATATTAGACACTCGGTTACTATTGAAAGACTTGTATTCGAGTCCTCAGGGAAAGCTCAAAAGAAACGAGATTTCTTGACGTGATAACAACTATCATCCACACGCTGCCTTTATACGCCGGAAGATTACCCGTACTTAGCCGTAGTTTAGCTCAGTTGGTAATCCACACGTTCCAGATGGGGCTCTTACGAACAGTGATCCATCATGTTAATCAGTAGTTAGGACACTAGTATACAGTATAATAGCTCAATGGAACTCTGATAGGCCGCTTGCAAAGACGACTTTCCTGACGACTAAATACAATAATATTATTCTGAACTGGCACTTCAATCCTTGTCATAAATGATATTGAAGAACATTGTTTTCTTGAAATTCTATAAGTGATATTGCTTTTATGACATGTCCCATCACAGTAGAAAAAATATTTTTCGAAGGATCTAAATGTCATAGATATCACAGGTAACATAATTACGTCGGCGCCTTTGAAGTTTACGTGCATAATGTGATGAATAGCAAACTCTTGTCCGACTTCGCTGATGGGTTCGTGGTAGCTACAGCATTGACAAATGATCAGCGTAACTTGAATATAAATTGGAAGATTGTAATTATTAAATAATAGAGTTTGCTCGTATCGTATTTCGTTTGAAAATGTCCCTATATACTAATGAAATTATTCATCCTACAGTGTTATTTTGTCATTGCATGTACAAAGTAATTATTAAACTGCTGATAGATCACATGAAACTTGAGACCTCCCGAAAAAACATTGATTTCAAACTTATTCCACATCTGTAATTTATCATGATACGAATATAATGACATTTTTGTCACGTTAGTTACGCAAAAATGTCGCAATTGTGCAAATTAGACAAGGCATGTTGCAAAACATATCTCTTCCAATAACCCTCAGAGACACAGTGAGCCGTCCATCCACAATAATTACGAGTATGATATTTTAACGCGTTGATTTTGATATTCTTTTTATAAGCCCCCAAATAATCCATATGGCATTAAGAAAACCACAACCAGAGCGTTGGATATCTTAGAAGGCGGGAACAAGGAAGACAGGAACCTAGAACGCCAGAAAGGACAGAAAGAAAAAGGGGGGTGGGGGTGTTATGAAAATTCAAGTTTCTCAATGTCCATGTTATGGAGATCGGGAAAAATCAACGTCAATTTGATCTGAACAGTGACGTGACTTCCACGTTCTTGAAGCAAACAAGTCATACAATAATTACCTACAGAGCCATGCAGTAACAAATCCTTGACTTAAATGTTAGCTCGTTTCTGAGATAAATTAACTATTGTACCATATATTGGACAAAGTTTGTACGAAGAATTATTCCACAGACAAGTCACAATATGTATCATGGTGTATTTATCATAAAATACGGTTCTATCAACCCTATACTGATACTTGATAAGCAATATCAGTTAACGGTATTGTTAATATTAATGGAATAATTATTATATTGCACATACAAGATATTGCACATGATCGTATATACACCTTTGTCTATTACTAAACGTTACACTGATATTTCAGAAGTGCGCGCCATAAATTTCACCGGTATTTAAGACACCCTTTGGATTCATTTATGGCAATAATGAAGTTATTCTAGTTGAGAACGTTATCCGATATATATGTCCTCATGTTCAAGGAAAGGTATCTTAAATTAAATATATTATTAGTTGAGACCCCACTTTAATAGAGTAATTTGATGCAAGAAGGTACACACCGCTTACCGTACAGAAGAGTAGATGGCGTATCATGATATCAAGTTCATCTCAAGGTGCCAGACACTGGTGATACACATATTTTACGTTGATATACGGGATTTATTAGATCTTAAATTAATTATTCAATATTACAAATTGTACTATAGATCCTTATAATTGGAGAATACGTATAGTTGATGACGAACTTGCACATGGGTACCATCTGGTATGTAAAATTAGACGGGTAATTGATCTATTTGCAAAGAGTATGAGCCGCGATAAAATATTTGCATTTTCTCAAATTTCAATTTCAATTGAGTAAATAATGTCTGGAATATTTCAACCATGTGCTGACTGAGCTATAGTGTATTACAGGGGGTGTTGTATTACAGTGGCATCGCTGAATCGATGGCTGGTGAGTGTTTAGGACGGAAGCGATCAAATTCGGTTTGAATGGTTTTGCTTACACGGACTTGGTCTAGCTGGGCACAAGCACTTCTACAGACATGGAATTGTTTTATTCTGGAAGAACCTTGTATTCATACAGACCACCTACTCTCTTTTGGAGAAACTATACTTCTTTTAATGGAAAATTGATATTTAGTAGTGGAAAAATATTGTCCATGCCTGAAACTTTGACTTTCTATTTGAGAGTCTTGAATGCCAATTGGAGAACCGTGGCCTGCTGTAGAAGAACCTTGGTTTACTTTACATCCATTAGAAGAACATGTTCTTCCTTTAAAAATGCATCATTATTTAGGAGAGCGTCGACTTCCTTTAGAAAGACATTGACATAATTTACAAGAACCGTAGGAGAACATTGACACCATTTAGGAGAACCTTGACTTCCTTTAAAAGACCATTGACTTCCTTGTTTACAAGAATATTAATTGACATCCTTTAGAAGAACCTTGACGTCCTTAAGAATAGCATTTATTTTAGAACATTGTCATCATTAAGGAGAACCGTGACTTCCTTTAGAAGAACATTAACTTCATTTACAAGAGCATAGACTTCCTTGTTTACAAGAACGTTGACGTCATTGTTTACAAGAGCCTTTACATCCTTGTTTATAAGAGCCTCGACTTCCTTTAGAAGAACATTTACATTCTTTAAAAGAACATTGCCTTATTCGTTTACAAGAACCTTGATTTCCTTTAGAAGAACCTTGACGTTCTTTAAAGACCATTGACTTTTTAAAGAACACATTTTACCTGAGAACATTGGCATCATTTAGGATACTACTATCCACTTTCTCTAGAAGAATCTGTACTTCCTTGTTTACAAGAACCTTGACTTCTTTAACAAGGACAGTTACTTCATTTAGAAGAGCATTGTGTTCCTTAAGGAGAACCATGACTTCATTTAGGTGAAGCTTGAGAACATTGTCATCCTTCACTAGAGCATTGACCTGTTGGTAGGACATTAAACTTCGTTTAGGAAACACTAGAATGTCATTAGCCAATCATTGGTTTCCATTAGGAAATGCCATTTCCATGTCAGTTCCATACACCAAGAATGTAGAGGAGTGCCAAATAGCATAGTCTTAGCATTGATACATATGCATTTTTGACGTAGTAGATACATTTAAAAAAAATGTATATTGTTTGAAGCAACACCTCCCATCAACAAATAGCTTAACTTTTACATTATATGACTTTTCCAATCCTTCAGCGTTTAATAAACTTTGTTCCTGCGACAAAATAAAAGACAAACTTATATATTTACATCAAAACCGACATTGAGGTAGTTCACATTATTGCGCTGTATGGTCGTATTCTGGTATGGGCAATCTGTATTCAGCTTAGTCTACGAACTTGTCCTTGCGTTCTTAAGAGCGTACGTCTTAGATCTTGCAGTTGCTTCAGGACTTCCTCCTCCTTCTACCATACGCAGTTCCTCACGCAACACTGATCACTTGATACACCGGAACTCACTCTCAGTACATAAACTTGGTTTGTTATACATCAATGATGAGATAGTAAAGATAAATGTATAAAGAATTATAAAATTAAAGTGAAAAAGAAAATACGTCATATTCATAAGGACTAACCTTCATGCCGTTTGTGGTCATCACCAGTAAAAGACACGGAGCAACACCGATCACAGAATCAGGCGTTGCAACTCTTTCAGCTACTCTCGCCTCGCGACATGTCACCCAAACCACAAGGACTGCTTATAATTCCTCTGACATTTAGACAGTGCATTAACTGTAGAACCACCAAGCAGGCTATCACCACACCCGCTGTGACTGCCCGTGCACATCGTCCAGAGAATGAGCAAGTTCATGACCGTGGACAAAATACACCCAAATTATTTTGGGGGGTATTTGGAATCGGTCTACATGGAATATTGTTCGTCTGATACGATGGTGTCCACGCAGTTGACTGAAGCGGCCCTATCTGATCGGTAATAACATAGGTTGATGTACATACAGCCAGAGACCATTGTATTTGTGCTCTGATAATGAAAAGCATGTCTGTAATTGTATATACGAAACACAGTTCCGGTTGTGGAACTAAAATGTTGACATGTAATTACTCTATGATCATGTATACAACTCTGGTAAACTAATATACGAAATACAACACGTTTAATTTATCTTTTGAAATTATTTTTTATTAACATGAGATATGACATATGATACGAGTTCTGGTATGAACGCTGATTCATACGAATAGCCAAACTTAAATATTAATAAAAAATGTACGAGTTTGAAATAACATTAGTATGCGAAATCCGAGCCATATCATTTACTCTTAAACTATTTGGATTCAATTTAACAAACGGGGTTAATTTCACTCCGATGACGAGAATATGGCATAGAACAGAAACTAAATATGTCTCTCAATATAACGTCCCATGCAAAGGAGCTCATATTACTCATAAACCCCCTGTTCTCATAGCGCACCGCTGACTATAAAATATATGTGATTAATATTCATGACCAATATGAATATTAAATTGGCCGGTGCTATATTCTACGTTCTTACTTTACTGAAATTCTATTATATTGTGAAACTTAGAAGGGTTGTAATCTACCCTATGCTATAGAAACATAATAGACCAGTTTTAAATACAAGCGACTATTATTTGTATAAAGCTAACCAGATCCTGGTGTAACTGATAGTCGTTTTAATCATACAGCAGATCGACAAACCTTTTGTCTTTTGAATGATTTGGGCATTTCTCTAAGAAAATGAGTTAAATTATGTATAGGTACACAGAGAACATTGTTTGGCGTTTTCCGGGTTAATGAACACCTACTCTGAGCGTCGAATGAAGAGGATACCAGTCTACTACCTCTTGAGTGTATCTAGACAGTAACGGTCTAACACAATTGGCCCAGTATACTTGATAACACCTAATCCGATATAGCTGTGATGTAATAGTACACTATACTAGTGAAATGAGCACTTTCTACATATGGTGCTTCCAAAACAACAACCAGCACTGTTAGCAGGGAGCCATATGTACGTAGGATATCGTCTGCTATTATAGGCAGAAACTGCATACATATTTCGTCTGCTACCGCTCCTACCAACGCAGTGCAGTGGCAGAAATGGTAACGATAAACTAACGGAGTTTCTTCATTGAAAGTCCGCACTGCTTGTCCTGTCCCGACAAGTTACCGTCTGCTATAGTTATCTCCCGTCATACTCCGCATACTCGACGCTCCGCGGGATCAGTCAAAATTAGCGGGATCTTCCGAACGGATCCGCCGCGGCCACAACAACAACAACAACGGGAACGGTGAAAAGCTGAAACGGAGGGGGTGTTGGTAGCGCGGTGTGACGGGACGTACCTTAATGTCGTCTTTGGGTTCCTCCTTGATCTTAACGGGTATATCCTTGAGGACTGGACTGTGCTCACGGGAGTCCGTGTCCATTGTATTAAGATCTTGCAGTAGCGACTGCCGTGTGTGAGTGTGTGTAGCGCCCTGTCTGCTACTTGAGTGTGTGGAGCCCTCTGCTATGCGATACGGTTTACACTCCGTATTGACTTGCGGTAAACCGAGCCGACTGCAACCCGACCTGGCATATTGATACTAATAACATTCAGGGCATGTTCGGGCGATGTGAGCCCCTGAGGGTGGCGGGTTACATTGGCAGGGGTGATGTAACGCAGGCTCGACTCCTCCCAGGACACGCCCTTCGGATCCCCACCCCTCCCATCTCTTGACAACACGGCCTGTTAATACCACTGACCCAATCCTGGCTGAAGACGTCGATGGTTGCGGAGGATAGTATCGAACGGTCTTTTAATATCAGAGGCTCCGGAGTTATTGCATTATTGCTGCTGCCCAGGGCGGAATTCCATCGGTAGTATCATTGTTTCAGATCATTCTCCTCTGTCCGTGTCATAGACGTTGTTATTAATTATCATATATAACGGCATCGGCTTCAACGTTGTCCAATTCTAGATAACCGAGGATTCGTAACGTCTATAGCTCTCACAATAGTGCATGAAGTCTCTACAGACAAGGGTTGGGTGGCAATCGTACGTGCACTACATCTATGATAATAAATACCAGTTCGAATTTCGTCTACTTGTGGAAAATCAATGTTATATAATACTCCTCCTGCCGAATCTACGCAGTGTGTATGACTATATGTCCATAGCCTCCTAAAATACCATAGTCTAAAGGAAAGTGAGATCCTGAAGAACTCCGTTTAATAAGAATATACCACAGAATCGTTGGTATTTGTTTGGAGCTTCTTTGGCATGCCTGTCATCTTCATTTTTATGGAACCTGCATGGGTTATGCCAATATGTCATTACGTTATTGGGTTACACATGCATGCGTCCATAGTGTCATTATCTCAGCAGTGGTAAAATTAAGGCTTATTATTGATAACTACGTCTCGAATGTCTGTCGATATACGGTTACCGCGACATGCATATTACAATGTATATACTTCTAGAAGGTGGTTAGAAATAGAACTTGTAAATTATGACAGGAGAGTAACTTAAAGCCAGGGCCCTCCTTTGAACAATGACGTAACTCTGAGGTAACCGTAACATTAACCCTAGCAATGCTGTAGTCTATGGCGAAGGTTAGAGTTAAAGTTACCCTACAACTATGCAGTTTCGTACAAGAGAGCCCTGACACATGCACATCGCCGTAAACTTGTAAATGCAATCAATCCTTTGAATTTCAACTTCCCCCAATGTTGAAACTTTGTGAGCATGGATTTTCTTTTTGTGATGAATTTAATCTTAGGAAACCCTATACATGTCCATGCTATTGTTGCGTGCAACTATACGAAAGACTACAAAGTACGACGCGCTGCTCGACTTGTATTGAGCTATACAATCCATTAGTGGCTATATGTGGAGACATTTAATTCGAAGATTATTCAATAAATGTTGTTTGGGAGATTATGGTGAAATGGTGCGGTGTGGTTTTTGGTGTGAATAGACAATGTTAAGAAGGTCGAGTTTCTGGTAGAAATTTCCGTCACTGATAGCGTATCTTTTAAATCCTACATAGACATCCTCTGATGGGTTCTTATAATACAGCAGTGTAATGCACATTCCATATTGGCAGGTAAAGAGACTAATGGCACCAATGGTTCGCTTTATGATAATGTGTTCTGTCTGCCGCACTCACAGAGCCTCAACGTTATACATAACAGTCAATTGTTCAAGCAGCACTTCCGGAATAAGGACATTTATTTATTTATTGAGATGTTATAACACAGAACATATAATTGTTAGGTGTCCTGTTAGGTGTCCAGGCTATGTGACGTACCGTGAATGCTGAAGACATACCCAGGACACCCGAGGTGAAAGGGTCTTGTCACGATCCTAATAGGATTTTATTAGGATCCTAGAACAGTACACCTAATTATTATTTTTTGGCTATGTAACCCATGAACGTACCATATTCTGAACGTTCACATGATCATAGATGCAGATGATACTCTCGTTATATGAACATCATTAAAATAGGACGCGAAAAAACTCACACCATACAATCAACTTGTATCTCTGTTTATGTCTTCTTTCAACCTTCGATATTATTCCATTATTCACTATAATATGTATCGCATGACAATGATCCATCCATAAAGACGCGTTTATATAACTCGGAAGATCGTCGTCTATGTGAGATGTCTTCATATTTTTGTCAATTCTAAAAAGAAAGAAAAAACGTATCCAATAAAGCGACCAGTAAGCAAACATATAATTGTAGACCTCAAGTTCCGTTTACAATCAATAAACTTCTATCTCAATAATAGTGTAATTAAGTTGTTCTAACTCGAGAATAATTGTAAATTAATACCTTACGATGGCGTAATCTGAAGACAGTGTGTTGTATGGTTCTACTCGGAGTCAAATTCTAACGATACGTGTACTAATAAGTAGAACAATAATACATTGTAGATTATCTCGGTAAATAGTTTATAGAATACATACACATACACACACCCAACCCCAACCCCCTCCCCTCAGCACACGCACACGCACGCACGCACGCACACGCACGCACACACACGCACAAACATACACCCTCCCACAAGATTACCTATTTACCGAACCAAAATATTTCTAAATCTGATTTCTTCGAATAGAAAATAATCTGTTTAATATAGCTTTAATCATATAATTTGAGTAAATAGTCTATTTAGAAGTATTATGACGTCCGAAAGACGGAATATAGGCAAAATGGTTCAATCCGTAATTATGAACAGTGAACCAGCCTAACCCCCCTCGTCCACCCCACCAACACACACACACACACACACACACACACACACACACACACATGGTCTCTGGTTCTTCGATATTCCCAATAAATAAGGAACTCTGGCTTTTAACCCTCTCTCTGATGGATAAGGCACACATACTGCTCTTTAGGACATGTCGATAGGATAGGATAAGATAAGCTTCGAGAAACGATAGCCAGGCCATCAAGTTCTGAACATCTAATGACGTGCGTGTATGGGAAAGGATATTGATTGAATATAATCGCATTTGACGGTAAAGATATTCCAGTGCTGAAATATCACATGCATATTGAACATTTTGGCCGAAATATCATGCACGAAATCGAGTATGTAATGCATACACACACCATGTCACGCAAGAACGCAAGCACGCACGCACGCACACACACACACACACACACACACACACACACACACACACACACGCACACATACACACACACACACACACACATATATGTTACGCATAACTTAAATTTAAGCTGAAAGCGAAATAGTTGAAAGTGAAATAGTATAGGCCTCCCCACTCTCTCTCTCTCTCTCTCTTTTTTCTCTCTCTCTCGGGCTCTCTCCCTCTCTCTCTCTCTCTCTCGCTCTCTCTCTCTCTC
>JAUTBZ010092652.1:0-16909 GCA_032361785.1 Lepetodrilus galriftensis
TTTACCACTACCTTAACTGCTCTCTTAGCGCCTAAGGGACCATAACTTTAAGAGAGTTTCGAGAAACGATACCCAGGCAGATTTGGAGTGATAGTTTGCGGCAAGACAGTCGGCCATTACCTTGCTAGCAAGACATTCATCGAGATCCAGAAAGTGTTGACAAGATTCCTCCTTGCATGCACTGAAGTTATGACGTTCACACACTTTATCACACGGGCAACGCAGACACATCTTGTACGCGATACGCTTCATCCACATCTGGCGTAGGTCGGCCATTGTGGATTCCAGAAAATTCCTCACCTGAAACGAAATTGTATAAAAATAGATGCATTTCTGGCTAAAGAAACGTCCTTATGAACTTCTTAGCCTAAGAACAGTTTATAGCCATACGATAAGAATCATTAAGAACTGTTGTTAGGTGACATCAAGGGAAAGTAATGCTTCGACAATTGAGAAGATAACTATCAGCAAGGATACCAATGACTACATTTTGATTTCAACAAATTTTGTTGACAAAAATTCAATACTATCAAACCAATGCAAAACACTTATCAAAATCCTGTCCTTATGACTACATATACATAGAGTTATCTCCCCGTACTGACCTTGGCACATGCAGCAGGCATAGCACTGTAACCGAGACTGTTGATAGAAGAGTCGTCTCCCACTGATAACACAACCACCTGCAAGGAAAACAATCCTTAATTAACGCCAAAAGTAATAATTATTGTATTCAGTTCAAAGATATGGATTCAAAATAACCACAGGATACATGTACAGTGATCAGGCCCAGAGATTAATAAACTTTTCTGGGTACATTTTCATGCTCAACTCTTCATAAAGTCATGTAAATTTTGAGTATGAAATCGTAATCAGAAAGTATCGTAATCTCGGGACCTGGGCGACATTAATATGACACGCATCTAATGAAACTCTAGCAGGAGTTATCTACCTTCATCCTGTGATACGGTCTTGACGACAGCTCCAGGATAAAGTCGTGGCCATCGTCCAGGTAGAACTTGGCCACTCGGCTGTACAGGTAGGGGTCGCGACCTCCGTTGTCCTGCGACCACCTGATAGCTCGAGTCAGGATGCGGTAGAACAAACCATCTGAAATACAGACAGCCATACACAGTGTATATGGAAATGTACTAGAAAACCTCACACAATCATCTACTTCTCCAAACTATATAGTGATGTAAAGCTTTTCTTCTCCATGTTCTCTTTTAGGCCCAATTAAAAATATACTAGGAATAATTGGTGTCTTAGTCAAGTGGCTATCTTCCTACTACACTAGCACACCTACCAGGCAAGAAGCCATTGAAGTTCAGGTAGAAGACGGCCATGTTCTCAGAGGTCGTGTATAGATGGCGCTGATCGTTGTATGGTTCCAGGCACATCGGAACGTAGTAGCTCGGAGTCTCCTCGCGGTGAGTCTGCAACGTAATTCGGACATGGGAGGTAACTCCAGGCGTCTTACTTCACATTTGACATAAAGTTCTACAAGATGAGCAAGAGGCAGTTGGAACACATCAGATGACACTCTCATGTTAGAAGCCTATGTGTTCATCAATAGTACATCTCTAGAAGATTTCATCATTTACAGTATGAGACCTTCCCCTGGATCAGGTGTAGCACTGATTCACACCAATAGACCAGCATCCAGGAGGTACATATCTGACAATCGCTGTCTGAGGTCTACTTGCCTGTCCTCTAGGCGGCAGTCTGCGACAGATGAGGTCAAACTTGTCCATCAGTGCCAGTAGCGTGTGTTTCTGGTCGCGAGCGTCTCTCCACAACACGTCCAGGAGCTGTTCCTCCAGGATCCCCAGTTTCTCCAGCCGGTCCCACTTGTCTCCCAGCAGGTCCCACTATAACAACAATTTCATCACTGTAGCCAGTCCCACTTGTCTCCCAGCAGGTCCCACTATAACAATTTCACTTCTATACATGGACTATGACTTTCACCAGATTTAATAAATTCATGAATAATAATTGAGTGGAAATTGTTCAGATTCTCCTCCAACAGTCCCAGATACTACCCAGACATTTTCCTGACATTTTTCAAACATTTTCCATTCTCTCTGAAGACATTTTCCAAACAATACAGACACTCCCCACTGAGTAGACACTCCATAGACTATCCAAACTCTCCCAGTTCTCTGGATTCTCACAAGACATTCTCCAGACAATGCAGAGGCACTGCCAAACATTCCACACTCTCCAGATACACTCTGGACCCTCCCTAGAGACACCCCAGACACTCCCAGGAGACACGTACCTGGTCCTGACTGGGCCTAGTGGAGGTGACGATCCTCCTGAACATGTCCACCAGCCACTGTGGCTTCAGGATGATGGTGTTGCGCAGGATGTTGTGCACGGGGCCTGCGTTGCCATAGTGGACGATGAGCCCCAGGTCGTGGTAGAACTCCAGGAGGGTCTTCACTTCCTCCGTCTCCCAGATGTCGTGGTTGCTGGCAATCTCAGTCACCTGGTTGAAAAGTAATGAAAAAGTCCATGAATACATCAATGGTTGTTGAAATTAGGCTGCTATGTCATTGGGAATATTTCATGATCTTCTTCATCCTGTTATTGGGACTTTTTAATCATTAAAATGACTTCATGATGGAGGCAATTGGAGCTTCCATTTAAGAGTAGAGGTTGTGATTAATTCATTTAACAAGAGTGGGCCAACTCTATTGGAAAGGTTAGTTCAAGATTCCTCTAGCCTTCCCTGCTGACACTTAAGAGTTTTGTTTATATGGGTATGGTCACGGTGATGAAACCCATATAAAAAGTCTTATAAGAAGTCAGCAGGGAAGGCTAGAAGAATCTTTAGCTATTGGAAAGGTATGCAATAAAACAACAATTTAACAACAATAAGCTGTTGCTTTACCTGGTCATGGGAGGCAAAGTACGTTCCAGTGTCAGATTTCTCCGTGATGTCCTGTTCAAACTTGAGCCACTTGATCGGCATCTGCTCACCCATGTACGGCTCCTGACTGGCGATCTTCTCGATCTGCCGGCGCAACTGGTCGATCTGAAATTCACAGGATGAACGCTAGTAAAACTGAGTCCAATGATAAAACCGAATGATAACAAAGTAGTAGATCAAAATGTAAAACCAAGAAGTATGGGAATTTTATCTGAGTGAATATGAAGTTTAACAGGAATATTTCACCCACACTTGACGTGGACTAACTGACAACTAGCGACACTTCCTGGAAGTCTGTTCTTGGGGATGAATCCTGGCATCAGTTTAACTCTCTCTCCCAGCTGAATTCGACACAGACACTGCTCTTTAGGGCATCTCCAGTTGCCTTCAGCAGGGAGAGAGTTAACTGATTAGGGCCATCTCCGGTTGCCTTCAGCAGGGAGAGTGTTAACTGACTAGGGTAATCTGTGGGAGTCATTACTAGGGGATAAACCGGCTCACCATGACATCCTCTCCCTCCAGACAGTTATTCTCCACTGCAAAGAATGGCGTGATGATGTGCTGCGTGTACGGCTTCCCGGTCAGAAACTCACGGATCTGGGAGAACTTCTCCGCCACCTAGACACAGAGAAATTACAGCCATTTTAGTATTAGTATAGAGAGTTATGATTCATATAGAACTATGATAATCCTGTGGTACATCGGTTACAATTCAGCCATTTCAGTATACGACTCCTATAGTACGATCGACCATTCTGTGGAATGCAAACACAGGCTCTGCTCTAGGTTCAGACTCCTACTCACCATCTCCATCTGCGTGTCGTGGTCCAGAGCGAGGCTGTCCCGGTGAGTTCCCACGATGAACATGGGCGGGGACAGCTTGGTGTTGTCGACGCTGTTCCTCATGTTCTCCGCGGCGTGGGCGTGGATGGACCGCAGCCAGAAGTCCATGTAGTCCAGCGTGGACAGACTGTCCTCCCCGTCCTGCTGGACACACGTACATTGAGGTCAAGGTCGTTGCAATGTCAAGGTCATATTAAGGTCAAGGTCATTATCAATAGTAGATGTCTTATAATTACATGTTGTGATCCCAGCATGGCATTCTAATCTTATATAGGATAATAAAACAGTAGCGGTACTAAGTGTAGAACAGAGCATGGTCATCATGAAAGGTCAAGGTCAAGCCCAATGGAAATGACATATTGTGAACCAAACATTGGTATTTATATTATAATACGATCCAACAGAAGATGAGAATTCCTTTTCCAAAGTTTTGTTCAATAACATTTAGAATAATTTTAACTAAAATTTAGCTCTGTGAGTTATGATCTGATAGCGGAATATTGTAATGGAAGGGAGGTAACTGTACCTTTTCTTGTGTCTCGTCTTGTTTTCCTGTGAGGTCATCACATAGGTTGAAGACAATCACGTAGACAGCACGTGATGTTAGAAACACCTGTATAAGATATACTGTCATTAGAGAAGCAAATTATCACTAATGTCGAGTTGGC
Source organism: Lepetodrilus galriftensis (assembly GCA_032361785.1). Taxonomy (NCBI): domain Eukaryota; kingdom Metazoa; phylum Mollusca; class Gastropoda; order Lepetellida; family Lepetodrilidae; genus Lepetodrilus; species Lepetodrilus galriftensis. Next base: position 4,447 of record JAUTBZ010092652.1, read on the forward strand.
GGCCGGGCTGCACTAGAACTGTGATTGTAAGAACTGTGATTGTAAGAACTGTGATTGTAAGAAGAGGTTCAATAGATAAATATCAGGGTGATTATTAAATAGACAGGACTAGTGTCTCATACAAAATATGATAATATTGCACTTAATTCTTTTAAAGTGAATTCTAAAGTAAAATAGAAAAAGAAATTAAATAAGGTTTCGTCACTTTAAACATGTACAGGAATATTATTTTATCATAGAAAACTGTAAGTACATTGTAAGTAAATAGTAAAGATTTTAATAAATTACATTACAAGGTTGTTGGACGACAATTTTAGTATTATATCAAGGGTACAGTAAAAAAAAATAGTGTTGCATAAAAAACATTTTCATTAGTTACAAATATTTATTTTATTTTATATTTGTATCAAAATCATAGTATTACTATTATGACAGTTTGTGTTGTGGTGAACTAGTTTAATTTACCTGATGTGTTGTGTAGTAGACAGCCTGTCCAGCAAAGTCCCAGATGTTAAGGACGACCTTGTGCTCCTCAGGGAGTCGAGACGTGTCAGGACTGTGCGTGGGTGACCCTTGACCTTCGAGACCTAGCATCTCCTGAACCAGTTGTACCACGCGATCTGGGACGTCGTTGATAACTTCCAGTGGTACGTCCTTAATGTCCTCGAAAATATTTACTCCTAACGACGTCGATCTTCGGACGAGAGATGGTTTCCGCCGTTCCTGAGAAATAATTTTCCAAAGTATATTTAAAAACTGGCAAATGCAATCCGCAGATTTTGCATTGATCACTAACCATCAATAAGTAGATACAATAACAGGGTTATGCAAGAAATAAAAACTATATACCCATAACTTTACTCATGTACAGTGTTTTACAAATGCATTGCAAATACCTGGTAACATTACTACATATAAATGTGTATCATAGAAATTTACCTCTTAAATTAAATGTACCATAAAACCATGAATGTTATAACTGTGCACCCAGTAACTGTACCCTATAACTAGGCATCTACGTACCCTATTTGAAGTTTTTCCAGCAGAGTATGAAGTGCCGTTGGCTCTGCTCTCCTTTGACGTTTTGGACGATGATTCTTTCTGTCGTTTCTGATACAGCAGTTCCTGTACAATATTGGTGGCCAGCGCGCGGTGGTACTCCTCCTCCAGACCCTCATTGCCCCCTACAACATGCACAACAGACAGCTCTACATATCATTGAAAGATGAAGATATTTTATTCTTTTTTAAAAATTGAAAATGGAAGAGGCTGCAGTTCAACATTTTTATATTCAGGATATATTTAATGGATAAAGTTGATTTAATTTGTAATGTAACTGATAGTCAGAATCAAATTTTATTTTATATATATTTAAAAGGGTTGAGGTTAGATCTACTTTCAAGATTCTTTCACATATCATGGCTTGTATTATTGTATTAAAGTTGTAAAAACATATTTACGGATAAAAACTAAAATGGATCTATAAGCCGCCAGAACAGTTCCTGCGAGGAATCTTACCCCAAATCCCCAATGTCCTCTTCTCCTCCACATCTTCTCTCGGAGTTGTCTCCCCTTTAATTGCCAGTTGCCATGAAGCACGATTGGTCAGGTTAAATGAACACGAAGACGAGAGGTCGATCCCATCCGTGCTCTTCTCAGCAGTATTATGACTGGAACATAAAAAAAAAACGATTAACATCAACGATAAACCATAGACTACATCAAAATCGCCAATAAAACATAGCTAGACACCATCAGAAGAACAACTGCAATACCGGAAGATTTTGCACTAAATATCTTTTTTTTATTTTAGTTTTTTATTTTTTGTTTATTGCAACATTCTGTGCTATTGGTGTAGCAGGTTTCTTCATGCCTTTATTTAACTGACAAGCTTTGATGTGCATGACATCTTGAAAATAGCCATTAACCCTAATTGAAACAAAACCAAAACAAGAGTATGGATATAAATCATTTACATATTCTACTGAAAAATATTCTCGTGAAAGGAGCTGCTGAAATACTTTGCCCTTAGATTCCTAGAAATCTTAGGACTTCACGGCAGATATATTGAATAGCACTATTTGTGTTAGAATACTTGGTCAGTTACACACACTATGGACATAGCAATGGCCATAGATGATTGTCCCTATGTCACTAGGGTACAGTGCTACATGGATCTAGGCCACACCACACCACACCACCACACCGCCACAAATAGCCAGTAATGGTCACTATTCATAAGTAAAAAAACATTTGCATTAGGGCTTAATAGCCACTTTCAAGATTATTATTTTCATATCACGGCTTGTCAGTTTGCTTAGCGGATATCTGTCTTCATGCTTCAACAGACATATAGCAACATTAATCAGTGTGAACGTCATTTCCTAATGTATAGAAAGGATTACATTAAAATGCACATACACTATGGTATACGCACATAACATTTACATATTTACTTTGCCCCAAGACACACAGTAAAAACATACATAAATAATGTCGACATATAATAGAAAAGTGCCCCTATTGATTCAACTATGTATGAATATTATATAACGGTCCATGTATATTATTAACGGTGGAATCACAAAGCATCCACTAACTGTCCACATAACATGCTCTTACTAGCTTTGTGTTGTTTTTGTTGTATTGTATTTATCAGATCATCTGCCGACATGCATCTAGGACTACAACACACACCGACATGCATCTAGGACTACAACACACGCCGACATGCATCTAGGACTACAACACATGCCGACATGCATCTAGGACTACAACACACGCCGACATGCATCTAGGACTACAACACACGCCGACATGCATCTAGGACTACAACACACGCCGACATGCACCTAGGACTACAACACACGCCGACATGCATCTAGGACTACAACACACTGGGGAGTATTGAACATACTTCTAGACATTGAATGATTTATTAAGTAAGTCGGGAGCTAGGTCATGCTGCCGGAACCTTGGCGAGAGGAACAAAGGAATATAATATATCTGTAGACCTTCAGATTGAATGTTTTACAGTCGTGTAAGTAGCGGTTCATGTGGAGGGATAATTCTTTAGGAAAATAAAACACGGGAAAAGTAATAAATCACGACAACAAGTCTCTGTTGTGTGTTTTTTTGTATGTCAGATTATATCAAAGCAGGTAATTAATTCAGGAATAAGTAGAAGCAGACAGTTGATGTTTAATGTTGATGTATGTTGATGTATCGGGCATTGAATCATTCAGCATGCCATTACATGTCACACGTGGTAATTATCATCTGATGTAAAACCACAGGATGAAAATATACCCTCTCTTTCAGAACTAGACACTGAGATTACAAAGTATGTAGGTAGCATATAGACATGAATATATTTAGACACGTAGACAATGTAGACAGGTAGAGAAATGAATAAATGTATAGTGAGTGAGTGAATATGGAGTTTAACGTCGCTGCGGGAATCTTTCACCCATTTGCGATGAAGACATGTAGAGAGACAGATACATAAACAGGTAGACATGTAGATAAGGAAGAACTGTAGTCAAATGTATAAATGCAGAAAAGTAGACATGTAGACATGAAGAAAAATGTACAAATGTAGACAAATATAGACAGGTGTCATGCAGACAATTGTAGACACGTAGACAGGCAGACATGTAGACAGACATACATGTAGACAGACATACATGTAGACAAATAGACAGGTAGACAGGTAGACAGGTAGACAGGTAGACATGTGCACACACCTCTGGCCAGTGAGGGCCTTCTTGAGACTGGTTTTGCCCACCCTGTGTTTGCCGACCAGCATGAGGCGTGTACGGAACACTGGTTGAGTCCCGGTGGAGCACGCCTTCTCGTAGGCCCGAACAGCATCCTGACCTCGCGCGATGATCTCCTTAGGCGCGTCATCTGAAGAGAAACCACAGAACTAGCATTATTATACGTAGTAGTAGTATTTTTAAATTGTGGTTCATAGTTGCCTTTAAGATTCTTTCACTTATATCACGACTTGTCAGTTTGCGGCAGGAGGAAACTCGCAATGTCCATAGTACTGAAAAATCTGCGAGCACCGGCTGGTACTGACAGACCAAGGATATCTACATTGCCACTCTACAGATAGCGCATCCTATCAATATTGTGTCAGAAAGGTAACTTTTGAGAACATTGATGCCAGGCCCAGGAGTGGGATTTGAACTCAGGACCTTTGGCTACGAAGTCCAAACGTTCTACCATTGCGCTACCACCTGCCCCAGTAGGTCTCCATTCTCTTTTAGGAATGGAGTTTGTTTTCTTGTACAATTTTACCTTTTACACTTATGGAATATACATTTACTTGTGCATTTACTAATAGTGTATAGTTATCAAGGATAATGTTACAATAATTAAAAAATATAGCAACAACAATCAATAGGAATTTTGTAATGTACCTAGTATTTTGATAAAAGGTATTTAAGTACATCTCTACACATTTAATTACGGTATTAATAATCTAGATAATAACTGGATTTACAGTCATATTACTTGCGCGGTGAATTTGTTTTACATAACAGCAGGAATCTGTCACTAATACCTGATGAGTCACATTACTTGTCACCACAATTTATACAGTGTTATGTGTGTGTGCATGTGTGTTTGTATTTGTATATCTATATATAACAATAACAATGTACACATATAAGGGGAACACTCATGTTTGCATCATTGTAGTCCCACTCTAACAATGGCACCAGGCTTGGAGATTGTGAAACTTTCTCAGTACAATTTCATGCTCAATCAAGCCTAAATTTATTCTTGAAATTTGAGCTTAGCCTGCAATCATACTCAATAAAGTTTGGTAATCTCAGGGCGTGGGCTCTCCTGTGCATAGCAGTACAACTAGGTAACCGTACTTCCAATGTTAGCATTGGTGTAGTCAATAGCTAGGGACCAGTAGGCTTGGAATGCAGGTGAAGAGTTAACAGTACAGAGTGCCATGGCTGGTGACCTATAACTATTCATCATGTTCCTGTAAGAGGTAACAATTAACAACACAGCCCTACTTGGAACACTAGACTACTATTACTCTATGACTATGGGCACCAGACCATGGCAGTTGTCATGGTAACATCAACATTGCCAGTGCCAGTCTGGGCAATGGTTAGACAGTTGATTAGAGTAGCTTGTGTAACAATTCAATGGCTGATAGCAATACTTTTAGCATGTCTTAAAATGTAATAAAAGCATTCACTATTAGTTAGTGAAATTCTTCTGTAATCCTATATTCAGTGAGTGAGTGAATATGGAGTTTAATGTCGCTGCGGGAATCTTTCACCCATTTGCAATGATCCTATGTTCAGAAATTATTTCTTAAAAAGCATGTGGCAGAATTTATAATAATTAAATAAAGTTTAATAATTGGATGTAGTTTAAAATAAATCAACAAATCCAGTAGAGAGGGGGTTAACAGAGAAATGCTAGAGTTTAGCACAGACCTGCTCCACTCTACATTACCAGCATGCTAATAATATGGTTTGTATGCACCAGCATTGGCAGTATTGATACTCTGTTCTAATCATGTTAATCATGGTCTAAGATTTCCGTCATTAATTATTTTCTGCTTATTACCATGATTATCTGCAGGCATGATGCTATAAATCTATAGTAAAAATCAGCAGATTTTCCCTGACCTTTCAAAACCAATACCTTCATTAAAGGCTCACAGTTAATTTTTGGGGTCTAACTAAATGATAAGTTTTAATTAAAATGACATTTGCATGGTATAAGAAACATTGCCTTCTGTTTACTACTGTATTTAGCTACTTGTTTCGTGAAATGTTTATTTGTCTTATGTGTATCCTACCTACAGTATTTTGAGTTTTATTTTATATGCAATTAATAACGCTAGATTTACATGTATGCAAACTAAATTCCTGGCAAAGTAGTAAAGTTTTATCTTATCTTATCTTAGCTTACCACCATATACTGATAAGTCTGTTCATTGATCTGTGACAGGAAGAAAATGGCATCTTGCCCATCAGCAATATTTAATGCATAACATATTTGAATCTGGACATTCTATTGTATGGCATGCACAAATGACCATATTATTGTCATTTCTTTCTGGAAATATTAAAAATAATAAACACAATTGTATATTGCAATTGAAATTGTGAAATCAAACATTTTGACAAATGATGCTAGTCCTAAGCTTGAAATATATTATACTTCCCTTTCCCTTATTTGATATAGCCAAAGTTTCTGGAAAATACTTACTAATTTGCTATAATTATATAGAACTAAACATAAATATATATGAATAATAAGTTGTATATTAGGAATAAGTAGCTGGTAGAATTAACTACCATAAATATTTATTGATGAATTTTGTGAAAAAAATGTACTTTTGTGAAAGAAATGTCCATTGTTGACTTAATTAAGTAAGTCAACTTCCTGTTAATGGACAAGTAGGTCAACTACTGTGTACAGTTAAGTATGTCAACTACTATTTATAGTTAAATAGGTCAACTACTGTGATTGTATGGTTTTAAATTCTTCCTAGTAGGAGCGAATGAATTATTGTTTTACAGCGAGAATCTTTCACCCATATGTGACGATCCAAGTACTATATACTTGTTGCCTAACATTGCTTCCTCGAGCTTGGCAATGCACCTGGTAAAAATTGATAGATGAGCGCACACAAAGAATACAAAGACAAAGAGACGCAAGAAACGTCATACTGTGGCTGTCGTGTTTACAAATGTAGGTCAATTATCAAAGAGATAAGTGGATGTTCATACACCTAACATACAAGTATTGATCAGACGAAGTGCCACACACAACTACGGCTGATCTGGGATGTACTATTTTGATCAACTATTAATAAGAAAATAACATACTAAGAGTAGAAGTGTGTTAATTAGCAGGATTATGGATTTGACAAAGTCTGGTTGGCGTCATTCTGGAGGGATATTTGGATATGCTTTCAATGGTATGTTCCATTAGCACTACAAAATAGTGTGCATTATTGTGCATTGGAATACAGCCATTAGACATTATTAGTTTGGCACTTAGGTTTCTATACTGGAGCATGGGTGTGGTAATAGTAGTGGAATTAATGTATTCTTTAGACTTGGGGACACATAAGGTAGACTACCACACAAGGTACTTCAATAAACACATAACCAAGATAAGCAATACAATTTTTTTTAAATATTCTGCCATTACCTATTGTAATATTTAATAATACTCTCCTATGGCACAACTTCTAACCTGTCTAAGATTGCCTTACCTCTAATCTTAGCCAATAATACTAATACTGAACCAATGTTGGAGTTATGGTTACCTTAGAGAACCCAGTTGTCAGACCTTGGTCATTACATTATGAAATGTCATATACTCAAGTACACAGTGAGTTTAATCACTGTTGATTACTCAAGACCTTTAGCTTTGGACTTGCTGATTCAGTATTAATTTTAGAACTGCGCTGCTGAATCACCATGACAGCTTTAGAGGATGTTCAATAGAAGCTTCTGACAAACACTAAACACCATGACAGCTTTAGAGGGAAGCTTCTGACAAACACTAAACACCATGACAGCTTTAGAGGATGTTCTATAGAAGCTTCTGACAAACACTAAACACCATGACAGCTTTAGAGGATGTTCTATAGAAGCTTCTGGCAAACAATAAACACCATGAAGGGAAACAAGACAGACTTTACATACTAGCAATATAACAATATCAGAGAACTGTAATACCCGTCCCATTACATGTCCCATTACAGACCCTACTACAGGTCCCCATTACATGCCCTTTTACAGGTCCTATTGCAGATCCTACTACAGGTCCTACTACAGGTTCTATTACATGTCATATTATGGGTCCTATTACAGATCCTATTACAGATCCTACTACAGGTCATATTACAGGAACTATTACATGTCATATTATGGGTCCTATTACAGGTCATATTACAGGTCATACTACAGGCCACATCACAGGTTCTGCGACATGCTCTATTACAGGTCACATTACCTATGACAGAGGCACTACGGGGGAATCAGCACGATCCGTGTTTCATGTTCATGGGAGGAGAATAAATAAATCTGTTTTATACAATACCTGAATGCCCCTGGTGATAATTATCTAGGATCAGAAGCCGGGAGGAAATAACTAAGGATTCTCTTATGTGTAGTTGGCTTGTCACTGCTTGGTAAATATGGTAATTACACATAGGAGGGCATACATGCTTTATGTGTGTTAGGGGACATGTGTACGCACTGTAGGACAACTTTCAAGTGTATTAGTAATGTTTTCCAAAGAGCGAGTTGTAGGAATAAAATTTCCCGATAAAGTAATCATGGTAATGTTCACCTTTCTACATAGCTTTGACTTGAGGAACTGAGTTGAATACCGATTGTATAAAAATGGAAAGTAAATGTATTCCATAAAAGCGATGGTGTGTATGTGTATGGAAAGAGGGAGGGTGGATATGGATTGGTGTCAGTGTCCGCGCCTAATTCAGCAGGGCGAGGGTTAATCCACAATAATCATGATAATATTCACATGGTTACTGCATTGATCTATCTGCCACACTCAAATGCTCAATGCTTTAAGACAAGTTGACATGATCACACTAGTCAAAACATTGTTTCCCAGTGGTCTCACTATTGTCTTCATGTTTTATTCTTATTTCTCCTACGAGCGTCCTTGCCTATGAATGTCTCTATTGACTCTGCATTACAGCTGATAGTATCTCATGGTCTGCATACCGTCAATGTCTGGCAATGTTATAATGAGGATATGGTAAATCCTGCATAGAATATAGCACTTTCCTTCATAAACTAATCGATATGCAAGACATTTTATTCACTGTTCAGTGATGCAGCCAATTGAACATATTCATTGGAAACGACACGGACTGGTAGTGAATAAATATCCTTGAACTGTTGTTTATCAAGAGTCATTGATCTGGTAGAAGGATGACCAAAACCATTGGTCTAGAACATGGATGAATAAAACCATTGGTCTAAAACATGGATTACTAAAACCATTTGTCTAGAACATGGAATAGTAAAACCATTGGTCTAGCACATGGATGACTAAAACCATTGGTCTAAAACATGGATGACTAAAACCATTGGTCTAGAACATGGATGACTAAAACCATTGGTCTAGAACATGGATGACTAAAACCATTGGTCTAGAACATGGAATAGTAAAACCATCAGTCTAGAACATGGATGACTAAAACTATTGGTCTAGAACATGGACTAATAAAACCATTGGACTAGTATTACTAAAACCAAATTGATCTAGAATAGGAGAATCATATGGCATAGACTTTCTTTGAATTGGGGTTTAGAGTCGCTTTCAAGATCCTTTCACTTGTATCATGGCTTGTAATTTTAGAGCTGGCTGAAACACCAAACATCAGTAGCACTGAGTGTTGCAGTAAACCTGTGAGCACTGGTTGGTACTGACAGACCAGGGATGACATAGAACACGAAGGGCTAAATTCTGTAGAAGTAAAACCATTGGTCTTGAACTTATGGAACTAAAACCAATGATGAATACGTAGATTGTAGCATGACAATATACTTCAAGTTGCTTAACTGTTTATGGTCCTTGCTTAATATACATCTGCTCCATGTTTGTATTGAAAAACTTCCAAATGGAACCAGTAATGGAAAGTAGGAGTTTCATCAGGAAATGTTTTAATGCAAGCATGGAATGGAAACAGAATACTGGGTACCTTTTGAAGCATTTTACAGAAAGCAACAAAAAAAATATTAAAACAAATAATAGAAAACAAAAACATATTCAATGGAAACGACACGGACTGGTAGTCACTCTTAATGACAGTTCAACTCACCTGGTTTTACAAATTTGGCTGCTTTTGTATTCCCGTAGATGTCTAGAAAAAGCCACAGCGTCCTGTTGGTAGGCAGCCGAGACAGGTACACTCCCTTATGTTCGTTGTTGATGAACACCTGCAAGTGGCCTTCAGAAGTCACGTAAAACGTCACCCTCGTTCCCGACGCGGTCAGATTTTCATTCACCCCGCGCGCCCAATAGCCTTCTTTATTCAAGAGATCAGGAAATGCAAATTTCGGGAGGTCAGCCTGGGTCAACTTGCCGGGGTCGTTGGTGGTGACCCCGACACGAAGCGCTCCGCTCCATGCAGAGACGCAAGTCAACTCCACACACAACTTGTGGCCAACTTTGATTGGTTGGTCTCCGAACACGATTCCATTACAGAAATGTGCCTCTGAACGCGTGGCTTGTCTCTTGTCGTCTGATAGGATGATCGCCTGACCGTGAACATGGTGAAATTTCATATTGCTCTGAGAAATTCCACATGTTCCATTTCAGATATCTGCTCTTGCATCACATTTCATCAACTCCCTTCTAGGGTTGTTTGGAGTTTGTAGCTGAATGTTTTATAGTCGACCAACGAGGACAATAAACAATGTGAAGACTGGTTGTACGGAACTAGCGACATCTACGTGTCACGATACCATAACAGGACTTGGTGTTGACGACTTCCGGGAGCCAAATCTGTCGTCTTTGTAGGATTTCAGTCCAAGAATCAGATCTTCCCATCATCTGTAAACAGAAAACGAATGGATATGACATTACCATCGAGTAAAATAGCAGTATTTTCGCTACTGGGATGATTAAAATGACTAAACATGCTCCAATGTTATCAAACCTTTCTGAGTACTATTTCATTCTCAACTCACAATTCGCAAATTGAGTGGAATTTCACCCCAAAATAAATGTTAAGCTTGAGCGTGAAATCATACTCAAAATGTTTCGCAATCTCGGATCCAGGAGTTGCATACGAACAAGTATTAACATCACCAGTCCAATGGTACACGGGTCTAGGGGGGAGGGGTCAACCTAGAGGTCGCCATTGGTCATTGCCACCAGGTATCCTTATTCTTATTGATCATCAAGACCTAATCACAGTGTTGTCACAATCCACACTGTGCTGGTCACAGTGCAATGGGTGGGTGTCATGATACCCTGCAATCAGAAGCACAGATTGAGCTCAGACACACCTGCAGCAATAATAGAGTGAGACACTGGCTCCAGTCCAGAACCCATGGCAAACTGGATACGACATGATTTGACAGTTTTCAATATGTCAGTATGACACTCATCGATCCACCTTAGGCTTTTTAATAGTTTCAGTATGGCTTGAAAACATAAATTAGATATGGGATATTGATGCTTAAATATTTTGGCCATTTCGATTATTATGCTGAAGCCGACAATTGAGATTTCAACTTTCTGTTATTCCTCTTAGAAGAAAATGTACCATGTTTCCCACTTTCTAGGATAGTGAACTTCTCGTGTCTATTTTGTGACTTATTTACTCAATTATTACCAGAAATTATAGAATTTGATGCCGTATAAATCTTGCATGTTATTAGTTGCCCATCCATCTTGGTTTTAAAGATGATGAAATACTAATTGCATAGGAAAGTCAGAGGACAAATGAAAAGTAATTCATCAAAATGACCATTAAGTGGTAAAATAGGCCTACATGACACACAAGGATAAATTGATCAATAGATTCAATAGATTATTGCTGAATTACCATAATTGTCAGTTGTCTAATGATAGGCTAAAATATTCATGCTAAACCATTATTAGGAATACATTTACTATGGAAATCAATATAGATCTAATTAACCTCAGTGTATAGTACAGCAGTACTAATACACAGTAACGGGTGGGCTAATGTGATGAGGGGGCTAATGTGATGAGCGGACTACGCTCACCTGGCTAAATGCCTGGAAATCACCATAAAGGAAACTGATGAACTTCATTAATTGTGCTCAGAATATTAATGACTATGATACTGATGGTCTATACGACACAACGGCACTTGAAGGAGGATACCATTAATATAACAAACTGTTGAATTGCGACATGACAAAGGAATAGATGTAAATTTATATCCTTCACAATAACTTTTATATAAACATGTCATTGTTCAAGCATACCCGGTATATATGACATCATTGATTAGTCTCCTTGAATGTGTTCAAACTGTTAATGTTGTCCCATATCGTGTTAACTACGGTACTACCCTATGTCTACACTCGTGACTACACCTGCAGCCCGCACGCACATACCCATAGTCGCATTCTCGTATACCTTGTACATCAGTCTAATACTGTAAAACGGGTATTATTCGCGTGTCTGTATTTTTCACGAAATTCACGATCTGTGTTCGATCGTGAATTTAAGAAACGTGAATAATAGGCCTATTAGTTGGAAGTAATACACCGTAGTATAGAAGACCCACTCTCTGCCCAGGTAGATTCATTAATAGTTATCAAAACACGTTTCAGACTGAGCGTCTAGACTGTAATTACTAAATTAGATGACAATACCTGCGTTGACTCATTTGGTTTGATTGTCCTTGTGTAACAATGCTCTAAACTTTGGTGTCAGTTAATCATGGTCA
>JAUTBZ010092762.1:0-16908 GCA_032361785.1 Lepetodrilus galriftensis
ACATTAATTGCCAATGCTTCGCATTGGCTACAAATAGTGCCGCCCCTATGGGGCTTTATTATTTAAGATTTTTGATTCTAAAATTGGCGAATATTCTCCATTGAATAAAAATACTATTTCTTAATTTTGTGCAATATGTTATACGCACCTAGTAGACTCATGTAAAAAAAAAGCCTTAGATTTGTGAGGCATTAATTAAAGTTTTTATGAAAATTCTCACGGTAAATTATTCTGACATTAATGGCGGAGCGGCTATTGCGGCTTATCGCTTACACCGTGCTTTGTTGGCTGCTGGCCATGATGCCATTATGCTGGTCCAAGTAAAGGAAACGAATGATCCAACAGTGATCGGCCCTAAAGGGAAATTTGGCAAATTAAAAGGCGTATTGCGCCCAGAGATTGACAAATATTTTTTGAAACGATATAAGCATCAGACGCAAACACTTTTTTCGCCAGGTTGGTTACCTTTTAGCAATATTCCAGAAATTATTAATCGCATCAACCCAGACATTGTACATTTTCATTGGATGGCGAATGCTTTTTTTCCAATTAAGGATTTTGCAAAAATTCGCAAACCGATAGTATGGTCACTCCATGATATGTGGGCTTTTACGGGTGGCTGTCATTATGATGAATCTTGCGAAAAATATAAAGAGACTTGTGGCAATTGTCCGGTCTTAAAGACACACAGAAAAAGGGATATCAGCCGTAAATATTTAAAACGTAAAACACGTACTTTCGCAAAAATCAAAAACCTAACCGTTGTAGGGCTTTCCAAATGGATGGCAGAATCTGCTCAAGCTAGCACCATATTTCGAGATACTCGGGTTGTGAATTTACCCAATGTTATTGATACTTTTGAATTACGTCCAATCAATAAAGAAACCGCAAGAAGTTTGCTACGACTTCCACTCAACAAAAAATTAATTGTTTTTGGAGCCATGAATGCGGCTAGTGATCCACGCAAAGGATTTGAGGAATTAAAAGAAGCTATTTCTAAATTAGATGTTTGGAATACGGAGTTAGTGGTATTTGGCGCTTCACAACCTAAAGATTCTCCAGACTTTAAATACCCTGTTTATTATTTGGGTAAACTCAAAGACCAGTTGACCATGCAGCTTTTATACAGCGCTGCTGATGTCGTAGCGGTTCCTTCTATCCAAGAAAACCTCTCTAATATTATTGTGGAAAGTATGGCTTGTGGTACGCCTGTGGTCGGATTTGACATCGGCGGAAATAGTGATATGATCAAGCACCAACATACTGGATACCTTGCGCAACCTTTTGATACAGAGGACTTTGCATTTGGTCTAAAATGGGCACTGGAACACATGCTCAGTAATCAAATCGCTCAAAATGCTCGAGAGAAAGCTGTGAAAACTTTTGACCGAAAGGTCGTGGTGCCTCAGTATGTGGCGCTTTATGAGGAGATATTGAAGCGGTAAAAATGGAGCAACCATAACCTCATATGTGATTATCTAGTGACCAATCTAGCCTAAACACCCTTGGTTTCTAGCCAAAAATTATCATAGCACCCTTGGTTTTTAGCCAAAAATCTACTCAAACACCCTTGGTTTTTAGCCATAAAACAGTACAGCACCCTTGGTTTTTAGTCATTTTTATTTGCAAAACAGCCAAGAATGCTTAAAAGACTTCGATAAATAGCTTGTTTTGGAGAACAAAAGAAAACAAAAACAAAGGCTCAAAAATATCGTTTCGTAAGCAGTAAACGTAACCTTTAAATGCTCAACAACAAAGAAAAATACATTGCTTTTTGTGCAACTACTAAAGAAATTCCAATCTTCTTTCAACCTTGGTGGTTGGATGCGGTTTGTGTGGATGGCTTTTGGGATGTTTGTGTGTATGAAGAGAAGGGAAAAGTCCTTGGGGTTTTGCCTTTTTATCAAACAACCTATAAAGGGAAGCAAGTCATTCGCATGCCCAAGTTAACTCCTTTTTTAGGGGTCCTTTTTTTTCCTAGCAAGCCATTATCACCCTCCTCTCAATTCGCATTTGAAAATAAAGTTACGGATGCTCTTATCGAGCAACTGCCGCCAACTTCCTATTTCCAACAAAACCAACAGCCTAACTTAACCAATTGGTCTCCATTTTTTTGGGCTGGCTTCAAGCAAACAACAAAGTATACTTACCAAATTAATCTCACAAATCCAGAAAGTATTTTTCCAGCCTTTCGGCAAAACCTAAAACGTAATTTAAAAAAAGCAGAACAAGAATTAAACTGTATCGAAAGTGATGACTTAGCTTTATTCTATGCTATCAACCATTCAACTTTTACAAAGCAGGAAATGGACATCCCATACTCTTTTGATTTTTTGCAGCAGCTTGATAATACTTTGAAGAGTAAAAATCGTCGTAAAATATTTTTTACTTTTAATGCGGATAAAGTTATTGTCGCTGCTGGGTACTATATTTGGGATAACCACACGGCTTACTACCTTGCTGGTGGACACACAGGCAACCGAGAAGCCATGTCCTGGACCATGTGGCAGGCCATTCAATACTTTTCAAACAAAGTACAAGTCTTTGATTTTGAAGGAAGTATGATTAAAAACATAGCTCATTTCTTTAGCGGATTTGGCGCAACTCCTGTTCCTTACCATCATATCACCAAAGGAAAAAACAAACTTATCGATGTTTTAAAAATCCTAAAATCTTGATGCAGTTTAATATCAATATTGCGGAGACTCCTTTCGGAAAAAGAATCAAATATGTTTTTGATTTTATTGCACATCATCCCTTAGCAGATGGACTTATTTCTTTTTCATTTTCTAGAGATAGTCGTAAAAAAAGCATCTCATATGGAATTAAATCGCCTGCTTCTTTTTATATCCCTGCACAAGAATTAATTTTTAATACTAAGCCAACGCATCCAGCACAATTATTTTTTAATACTTTTCAAAGCAAGGAACTCACTTTGTTTTCTGTAGAGCAAAAGGAAGAGCCTGAAAAATATTTTTTAACTGGCAATCAGTTCTCATTTGACATCATAGAAACTATTTTCTTTCATATCAGCCGTTATGAAGAACATGTTATTGCGCCGGACATGAAAGCCAATTGGGGAATGGCTTCTAAAGAAAATCATTTTATTCCACGAAATAATTTGCAAGAAACACCCATTGTGGATCATTTGGTATTTTCTTTTTTAGAAGCCATTGGTGCGCAACCCAAAAAGAAAAAGACAACTTATCGGCTGACGCATGACGTAGATAATCCGCTCAAATTCCCAAGCTTCTATAAATTCATCAAAGCTTCTGGGAGACTTTTACTCGTTGAAAGAAAAGGCTTAAGCGCCCAAATCAATTTATTTCGAACTTTTCGTAAGATGAAGAAGGGGAGTATTCCAGATCCTTATGATACTTTTGATTGGTTATTTCGGAAGGAAGAGATAGAGAAAGTGGTTTACTTCATGGCAGGTGGTCGTACAAAATTTGACAATTTTTATCAAATTGATTCACCTGTGGCTAAGCGGATTATTAAACAGGCTCAAAATAAAGGGTACAAATTTGGGCTGCATCCAAGCTATGAAGCGTACGCAAACAAAGAACAATATGCAAAGGAAAAGAAAGTACTAGAACAAGTACTTGGAGAAAAGGTGGTATTAGCTCGCCAACATTATCTGCGTTTTCAGTTTCCTGAAACGGCAAATATAATTGAGAGTCAAGGAATTATAGAAGATTCTACCTTGGGCTACCGGGATATGATTGGATTTCGGTGTGGAACTGGATTTGGGTATCGGTTGTATAATTTTAAGGCGGAACGGGCTTATGATTTTGTGGAAGTACCTTTGGTGGTGATGGAATGGAGCTTAATCCAGCAAGAGCATTATGATATGCAAAAAATAAAAGAACATCTTCACACCTTCCTAAAAGCTAATCAGTATTTTACGAAAGTGACCATTTTATTTCACAATAGTATTTTCGATCAAATAGGAGACAGCAGAAAGGAACTTGAAAAAATATATGCTGATTTAATCCAACAAATCTACTAAGCTATTTAAGAAATCTTGGATTCCATTAAATATAACATTCGTTGCATTGCCATCCCCGTAATATACTTTATCAAAGTCAGGTTGGTTCTGCTGGAGCAATTTATAGTTATTTATAATACTTTCTGTCGATACTGGATCACATAAGAGACTATATGCTGCTTCTTTCAATTCAACCCACTCTGTTGTTTCTCTTACGACGATACACGGCCGTTTTAAATAATAGGCTTCTTTCTGTAATCCACCGCTGTCTGTAATAACCATCGTTGAAGCTTCTAAGAGAAAGAGCATTTCAAGATAACTAACGGGTTCTATTATTTTAAAATCACATTTTATTTTAGCTGTTTTAATCGCTTTTTTTGTTCTTGGATGCAAAGGCAAAACAATTGGTCGTTCTTTATTAATAATATTTAGCGCATCCATTATTTGCCTTAATGTCTGAATATTATCGGTATTGGCTTGTCTATGTATTGTTGCAAGAACAAAATCGTCTAAGACAAAATCTTTTGGTGGGGTCGCCTGCTGTTTAAAATGCAAGACCATATCCTTCATAATATCTCCCGCAAAAATCACTTTTCCTTGGACGTTTTCATTTTCCAAGTTCGATACAGCTGTAGCGGAAGGAGCAAAGAGTAATCGGCTGATTTTGTCCACCCAAGTTCTATTTTTTTCTTCTGGCATAGACTCGTTAAAAGAGCGTACGCCTGCTTCCACATGTACGATGGGGATACTAAAAAGCTTGGCGGCTAACGCACCGGCCAATGTAGAATTCGTATCCCCATACACCAATAGCATATCGGGTTGTTCATTTTGAAGAATGGGTATCAAGCTGGCAGAAATGGCTTCCACCATTTCCTCGTTCCCTAAAGATCTGATGCCCAGATTATATTTTGGTTTGGGTAGTTCCAGCTCCTCAAAAAAAAGAGCACTCATATTGTGGTCGAAGTGCTGTCCAGAGTGTACAATGACCTCTTGAAATTTATCGTGCTTTGTAAATTTACTACTTAATAAAGCCGCTTTAATAAACTGGGGTCGATTACCCAATAGTGTTAAGACTTTATACATTAGCTACCTCTTTTTGTATTTTCTCTTCCAATTTGACAATCATCTCTGGCCAATAGTATCTAGTCGCCCACATTGTTTTTTCAATTCTTGGATAGTCCTCTTTTCTTTGCCAAGTTTCATATAGACTCAAAATAAATTGCTTTACTCCAACTAAATCATCTTCTGGGTAGCCCACAAAAAGGGGCTTTATTCCAGACATTGCCTCTTCATAAATTTCATCCTTCGGTCCATTGATGATTACGATAATCGGGCTGGCTGCGGCGAAGTATTCAAATATCTTTGACGTAAGGACTCCTTTATAGTCTTGATGAGAAGTGGTCAACAAAATATTGAGGTGGCTCTTGGCTTGAAGTTTTATTGATTCTTCTAAACTCACTTGGCCTCTTGTATCGAAAACATCTAGTAGCTCAAACTCCTCCAGCATTGGTTTCCAAATAGCTACATCTCGCCCCGCCTGACAAATACTTAGTTGCTCTTTTTGGATTTTGCCTTCTGCAAGGAGTTCTTGAAGGGCCCGAAGCAAGAGGCGTGGATCTCGCTTATCTTGAAACATGGCTCCAGTATACGTTATCGTAAATTTATCTGGATTTTTTTCTTGTGGGGTTGGAATTTTAGAAACCCCATTTGGGAGGACAAAGACATCTTGATGAAATTCTCTAAGATTTTGCGCAAGCCCTTCTGAAACGGTGGTCACAAAAGAAGCTCGTTTAATTATCTTTCGATTAAACCTAATTTGCAAATTTTTCCAAAGAAAATTCTGATAGGTTGGATCAACATGTAAGTCTCTAAAATCAGCAATCCACACTAAATTTTTAAATTTTCTTTTTAATAACCAAGCAACTACATGATCTGCATAAGGAGAGAAAGAGGAATAGACAATGGTGTTGGGATTCTTTTTAATTTCTCTTTTTGCTTTTGCGTAAGCAGATAAGATATAGCGCAATCCGCCTTCTCCAATAAAAACATTAACAGGAAAGGACCGAATGGCTTTTAGGAAAAATTTTCCTCCTTTATTTTCTTTTACTTTTGATTCTGCGGACTCCTTATTTTTTAATACTAAATAGGAGAGATAGCGATAATCGAGGGTGGGAATTTCAACTAAGTTAATTTTTGGAGAGATTGGCTGCGCTTCTTGAGCCATAACCTTTCGATTGGAAGTCGTAAAAACGGTAACTTTTTGAAAGGAATCGAGAAAGAGGTGGGAAATGGTGTAGTTTCGTTTTACACCAGGAGATTTGATGGGTGGATAGTAATAGGAGAGAAAGAGGATATGATTAGACAAATCCACAACCCTATGTTTCTTTTAGAAAACTATTTCTTGATTCTATGAACAAGTCACTGAGCCACCCTTCTAGGGAGTACTTTCTTAGCAAGTCACTAGGATAAGCCTGAAACTTTCTATCAAAAAATGAAAAATCTATCCTAGGATTTGCTCTGTCTATAATGAGAATATTATCTTCATTATAAAAATCATAAACCTTGATGTCTTTATTTGTGGTAATGATTTTTTTCCCTAATGCCAAACTTTCAAACACCCTTAAAGTAAGCCCTCTTTGATTTGGATGTTCAATATCTAGAATGGCTACAGAATTTTCTAGTTGTCTCCGAACCGCCAATGCAGACATTGTTTCATAAGAAACTTCCTGTTGCTTAATCGGAAAAAAGTTTTTAATAAAAACTTTTCTTGCCCAAAAGAACAATGGGCTTTGTGTATAAAAATAGGAAAAGAATAACAATTCTTTTTTCTGAAGAATATTACTAATTTTTTTACTTACGACATACCTGTCTGAATGTAATGTCCCGACAATTGACAAAGCATATTTCTCACTCTTCCTCTTGTTATTTTTCTTTTTGTAAGTATCAATAAAAAAAAGAGGCCTAAAATTTAGGCCGTGGTTTTTTGAATCTCGGTGGTCGAAAGTGAAGACACGATCAAAGTATGGCAACAATTTTGGTGTGCGCTTCTTGTTTTTAAAGGAGTCCCAGATATATAAGATAAAAATAGCAGAAGAAAATTTTTCTTTTATTTTTTGTAAAAAAGAATCTTGTACCGTCTCGGGAGCTATAAAAAAAACAAAATCAAATTCTTGATCTTTAATCTCTTGCCAAATGTTGTCGTAGTATTTTTTTATCTTCTTTTTTATCAGGGTCGGATTTGTCCTTATGATTGCTTTACTAATCGAACTATTACTTGAGCGTTCATCAAACCAAGAAACCTTTCCTCCGTATGATTCTATCTTTTCAGATATTACTTCCTGATATCCAAAAAATTTTGGACTAAAAAATAATACATGTTTACCTTTAAAATTTTCCAACGAATCCATTCTTACAAGTAAGTATCTCCCAATTTATCCTCAATCCCTTTCCGAACCTGCTTAATCTCTTGCTCTTCCGACTTCGGATAGATCAGCAAGACATCGCCTTCATCAATAATAATAAAATCTTCTAATCCTTTAATGACCGCTAATTTTCCTTTCGGCAAACGAATCATGTTGTTTTTTGAATCCGACAAAATTATTTTGTCCGCAAGGACTGCATTGTCATTTTCATCCTTCTTGGATTCTGCATGAAGCGATCCCCAAGTCCCTAAATCTGACCAACCAATTTCGGAAGGTAAAGTATAGACATTGTCTGCTTTCTCCATGATGGCGTAGTCAATCGAAATACTTGGTGTCGTCGGATAAGCTTCATCAATAAAAGCTTGTTCGTCCGCTGTATTATAAGCTGCTTGATTACGACCTAGTATTTGATGTATTTCATTCGCGTGATGCTCAAAAGCTTTTAACACGCTTTTGACATTCCAAATAAAAATACCCGCATTCCAAAGATAATCTCCACTGTCCATATAGGCTTGCGCATTTGCCAAATCAGGTTTTTCCTTGAAAGCTTTTACTTTGTGGACACCGCCTTTCCCTTCTTTATCAAAATGAATATAACCATATCCCGTATCAGGACGTGAAGGCTCAATCCCCAAAGTCAACAACGCATCATTCTTTGAGGCAAAATCTAAAGCCTTGTTAATCTGCTCCAGAAAAGCATCTTCTTTTAATATTAAATGATCTGAAGGGGCCACGACCATATTAGCATTAGGATCCAAATTAGCTAATTTAAAAGCGGTATAAGCTACACAAGGAGCCGTATTATTTCTGGAAGGTTCTCCGATAATTTGGTTATCGGTCAATTCCGGTAATTGCTCTTTGACTAAGGCTTTATATTTTTTATTGGTGACAATAAAAATATTTTCTACAGGGACAATTTTCTTAAATCTTTCGACGGTCATCTGAAGTAGGGATTCGCCGCTACCCGTGATATCCAAAAATTGTTTGGGTTTGTTTTCTCTGCTGGCTGGCCAAAATCTGGAGCCTACGCCTCCTGCCATTATTGCTATGTAATTCATGTAAAAAAGGTGAAAGGTGAAAGATAAAAAGGTTAATGGTAAAAGACCTAACGTCCAAAATCGTCTTGTAGTCTAACGATATCGTCTTCAGTTGAAGGTTTCTTGGAATTCGTATGTTGCCAGATTTCAGCGACTACGCCAAATTCTTTTAGGCCGACAAGGCGATGTCTCACTCCTTTCTTTAAAGTAACTTTATCCGTTTTCTTTAGGGTGATGACACAACTCCCTGGATTGTCATTCTTACTCACGACGATTCCAACTTTGCCAGCGACCACTCTCCATACTTCAGAACGACGATTGTGGTATTGCCAAGAAAGTCGTTTTTTGGGCTCTACAACAAGAATCTTTGGGCTAACCTTCCCCCCTTTCATCATTTTCTTTACATCATCATGCGGAAAGTAAAGCTCAATAAATTTTTTGGCTTGCTTCTCATTAATCACAAAAAAACCGCCCCAAGGGCGCTTTTGATCTTTTGCTTTTATTTTGAAGCCCTGCGCTATCAATTCCTTTTCTATTCGATTGAAAGTGGCTTGCTTTTTTAATCCTTTTATGTTGAACATTTTGTTTTTGTTTGTTTTGTTTTACGTAGGAATTATTTTGGGGTTTAGTTGTTTGGTGGAGACAAATCATGAATTGTCTGTACGCACATTAATACCAACTTTCTTCTTTCAGGCTCTCATAAATGTTTTGTACACCTTCCTCTAAATCAATCTTTGCTTTCCATCCCAATTGATTTAATTTAGAGACGTTCAATAATTTTCTAGGGGTACCGTCAGGCTTGGATGTATCCTTTTCAATACGTCCTGTATATCCAACTATCTTTTTTACCAGCTTTGCTAAATCAAGAATAGAAATATCAATACCAGTCCCAATGTTTACAAATCCAGCTTCATCAAAATTTTCCATCAAATAATAACAAGCATCAGCTAAATCATCAACATGTAGGAATTCTCGTTTAGGAGAACCAGTTCCCCACATTACAACTTCAGAGATTCCTTCTTTCTTTGCTGTGTGAAACTTCCTTATCAAGGCAGGCAGTACATGAGAGTTTTCTAAATTGTAATTATCATTGGGACCATACAGGTTTGTAGGCATGACTGAAATAAAGTTACAACCATATTGATCTCTATAAGCATCGCAAAGTTTAATTCCTGCAATTTTTGCGATAGCATAGGGTTCATTCGTTGGCTCTAGTTCTCCTGTCAACAAATGCTCCTCAGACATTGGTTGGGGAGCAAGTTTAGGATAAATACAGGAAGATCCCAGAAAGAGTAGTTTTTTAACCTGATTCTCTTTTGCGGCGTGAATCACATTAAACTCAATCATCATATTGTCATAAATAAATTCGCCCCTATATTGATTATTGGCCAATATCCCACCAACCTTTGCCGCAGACAAAAAGACATACTCTGGTTGCTCTTTTTGAAAAAAGACTGATACTGCTTGTTGGTTTCTAAGATCGAGTTCTTTTGATGTTTTTAGGACTAAATTATTGAATCCATTTTCCGTAAGGAGCCTAACAAGAGCAGAACCAACCATACCTCGATGGCCTGCTATATATATTTTTGAACTTTTATTCATTACTCATATTCATTTTTAACTGTAAATCCAGCATTCCGTAGGATTTGATCTTTTCGGAAAAGTTCAATATCACTTTGCACCATTTCGGCCACAAGCATTTCTAATGTATAAGTTGGCTCCCATCCTAAAGTTTCTTTTGCTTTAGTTGCATCCCCAATTAATAATTCTACTTCTGTTGGTCGAAAATATTTTGGATCAACTGCTAGGACTTCTTTTCCTATGGGTAGGTCGTATTTTGAACTTGATTGTATTGTTGCGACTTCATTAATTCCGTTACCGGAAAAGGCTACCTCTACTCCTATTTCGGCGAAAGCCATTACGACAAAATCTCTTATGGAAGTGGTCCGTCCTGTTGCAATGACAAAGTCTTCTGGTTTGTCGTGTTGTAGGATACGCCACATTAATTCTACATAATCTTTTGCGTGCCCCCAATCTCTTTTAGCATTCATGTTGCCCAAGTAAAATTTATCTTGGAGACCCAATGCTATTTTGGCGACTGCTCTTGTTATT
Source organism: Lepetodrilus galriftensis (assembly GCA_032361785.1). Lineage (NCBI taxonomy): Eukaryota > Metazoa > Mollusca > Gastropoda > Lepetellida > Lepetodrilidae > Lepetodrilus > Lepetodrilus galriftensis. The sequence continues at coordinate 10,560 of JAUTBZ010092762.1, forward strand.
TTTCTTGTTACGAACGTCTCTCCACGCAATGGGGATTCGTGATTAAATAAAATACCATTACACGCAAACATACCATAGGCCTCCCTATAATTGACTGTAATCCAATACGCATACATTTTTGCGACAGCATAAGGAGAACGTGGATAGAAAGGTGTTTTTTCTGTTTGTGGTATTTCTTGAACTTTGCCAAATAACTCCGAAGTCGAAGCTTGGTAAATTCTTGTTTTTTGCGTAAGCCCTAAAATACGAATCGCTTCTAACAAACGCAAAGTACCCATTGCATCCACATCCGCTGCATATTCTGGCATTTCAAAACTCACCGCTACATGCGACATGGCTGCTAGGTTATAAATTTCATCTGGCTGCACTTCCTGTATAATTCGGATAAGATTAGTACTATCCGTCAGATCACCATAATGTAAAATAAACCTTCGGTTATCTACATGAGGATCTTCATATAAGGCATCGATTCTAGAAGTATTAAAAGAAGAAGCTCTTCTTTTAATACCGTGGACTTCATATCCTTTGCTTAAAAGCAGTTCCGAAAGATAGGCGCCGTCTTGGCCTGTTATTCCTGTTATTAGGGCTTTTTTCATTTTCTTTTCTTTTAGTACTCTTCTGGTAGATCAATCAACTATCAAAGCCTTAGGCTTTTCAGGTAAGTCTTTAAAAACTTTAAAAGGCAAGGTTGTCTTAGAGAAAAGAATAGACCAAGCTGTCAAAAAGATTATCTTGATATCTGTGTAAAGAGATTTATTATCCTGATACCACATTTCTAGCGAACCCTTATACGGAAGAATAAACTTCTCATAAAACTCCCGTGGTGGAAGGTCTGAATTATCAATAATAGATTCTTCATCTCTAAAAACCAATGAACCAATGCCTGTTATTCCTGGAGGCGTATTATATATCACCTCTTTCACTTCTGGTAAATATTGATTGAAGGATTGCTCCATGAGGGGGCGTGCTCCGACAATACTCATATTACCAATCAATACATTGATTATTTGAGGCAGCTCATTAATCTTTGTTTTTCGAAGAAAATTACCAGCTGGCAACACTCGTGGATCATTTTTCACGGTGACATCTCCTGTCCCTAAACTTGGACTATTTTTTAACATCGTAGCGAACTTCCAGATTTTAAAAATTTTATTCTTAAAACCTACTCGGTCTTGCAAATAAAAAACCTCTCCTTCGCCAGTCAGTTTCAGGACAATCATTACCGGAATAAAGATTGGCAAGAATATCAAAAAAGCTACGCCTGCTATAAAAAGATCTAATAACCTTTTAAGAATTAGATACATTATCTAGATTTGGTTTTTCAAAAGATGTTTCAAAAGTTTTTTCTCCTGATTCAAAGAAATCATTATACCATTCCAGCGTTTTCTTTAATCCTACTTTCCAATTTATTTTTGGATCATAGTTAAGATCTCTTTTTGCTTTTGTGATATCTGGACATCTTCTTGCTGTTGACCCTGGATAGGTGGGTGCATTTTCATAAGTTCCTTCAAATTTAAAAAAGCTTCCTGCTTCTTTAATAAGCGCTTCTATCGTAATTTCTTCCTGAGTTCCGATGTGGTATATTTCTCCATTAGATTTTGCTGATTCCATTGCTAGAACGGTCCCTTCTATAGCATCATCGACATAACAGAAAGCTCGTGTTTGGTCATGACCATAAACTAAGAAAGGAGTTTCTTTATTTAGGAACCGCTCCACGAGATGTGGGATAACATGCTTAAATCCCATTCGGGGGCCATAGACATTGTGAAACCGAATAATCGTACATTCGAATCCTAGCATACGCGAGTAATTCAAGAAACCAGACTCGCCTAACATTTTGGTAACCGCATAGGTATATCTTGGGTGAGCGATATCGCTGATACACAATGGTATTTCTTCTGGGGTAGGTACTTTATACCCAAATTCATCTATCGTTCCTGCATAGTTTTCACTCGTTGAGGTAAAGAGTACTTTTTTTACGTCTGACTTTCTTAACCACTCAAGCGAGTTGTATATCAAAGCAGTATTAATACGGATAATTTCATGTGGAATTTCTAGTGTATTATTAACGCCAACAACCGATGCAAGCATATAGAAATAATCATAATCCTTATCTAGTTTTTCAAATGTCTCAGGCTTGGTGTAGTCCCCTTCCACTACTTTAATGTTGTATTTTTTGACCAAAGCTGATAGATATTGGTCCATCTGCCCCCTAAAGAAATTATCACCAATAGTAATTTCATAATCACGATGTTGGGCTAGATATTTCGTCAGATTCAATCCTATGAATACGGCTCCGCCCAAAATAAAGACTTTTTTCATTTTATTTTTTTTTAGCACTATTAAACTAAATCTCCTCTTCCAACAACCCTGACGGTATGTTTTTGCGAAAGCAAATCTATCTCTTCTTGACTCAACAAACCTACAGTGTCAAAAATAAACAAATTCTTTTGCTTAAGCATTAAATCTATCAGGCTTTTAGAAGCTTTATATTCGACATGTCCCGTTGAGATAACGATGATGTCTAAATGACTACTAAAGACCGCATCAATATCTTCTTCGACAGTGATTCCTGTCTCTTCCCACAAACGAACATAAGGATCATGAAGCAGGACCTCACACAAATCATTTTTCAGGTAATTATAAAAAGGTTCAACGGGAGAATATCTAGTATCTCCAACATTACTCCGATAAGAAACACCAAGCAGCAGTGCTTTTTTACCTGCTAAATCTTCAAACCCAAGCTCTTTCTTAAAAAACTGATATGCAAACAAAGGCATTTTATCATTAATCTGCACTCCTTTTTCACTTTCCCCTAGTCCTTGATCGCTACCAAAAAGCGTCTGCTTAGACCAAGACGCTAATAATGGGTCTTTCGTTAGGCAGTATCCACCGACTCCTATTCCTGGCAGCATGAGGTTTTTATGTGTAGGCCTCATTCGGATTGCCTCAACCACTTCGTACAAGTTTACACCTGCCTCTTCTGCAAATCTTGACCATTCAACAGCAAAAGCAATGTTCATTGCTCGATAAGAATTTTCTAGCACCTTTGCCATTTCTGTGGCGTTGGTGTTACCCAGTCGAGTAAGCGGATATTGCTCTGTACTTATTATGGTTCTTAAAAAGGTCTCTGTGGCATCCGCACTCACATCATCAATACCAGAATACACTCTATAAAAATTCTGAATAGAATCAATACAATTAGGACCTGGCATCACTCTTTCATAGGAATGGCCCAATTTAAAATGATTTGTCGGAAGACCTCTATCCAAAAGTTCTTTTTCTAAAATAGGCTTTACGATCTTACGACTAGTCCCTGGTGGTACTGTCGTTTCAACAAGCACTAAGACATCCTCCTTGCAATGGCGTCCAATAGCTTCAATGGCTTTCTTGAATGCAGATAAATCCACATCATATCCATCTAGCTCACCATAAAAGCCTGTCTGTTTTGCTACATCCAGATTAATATCAACAATAACCACATCCGCTTTTGAATATGCATAAGCATCAAAAGTCGCATAAAGATTGCCTTTAGACATTGCTTTTTTATAAAACTCTTCGATTTTCGGATCAGAAGCAACAATGGGGAAAGTCCCTTCATTGATGGATCTAATCTTCCAATAGGTATCTTTTCTTGCCAAGTCCACCCCAATCACTGCATATTCTGCTTGAAGGGCATTGGCACAAACCAACGACATAACAGCTCCCACAAAGCCTAACCCTTGCACAACCACCACTTTCTTATCAGCGTGTTTAGCTAAAAAATTATCAATTGCTTTTTTATCATCCAATACCGCAGGAATCTCATACTTCTCTCCTGTCAATGTATTCAATGAAGTCATCAAATCTACACTCATTTTTTTTTGTTTTTTTCTTCTAAATACCAATCCACCATTGATTTAATGCCTTCCTCAACTGTATATGGCGGAGTGTATCTAATGTTATTATAGGATAAACTTGTATCCATCTCTAGGTCTCCATATAAGCGAATCGCTAATTCTGGCTTAGCCCATCCAAGCATTTTGACAAAGACTTTTGGTACGCTGACCAACCTAGTCTTTTTTCCCATACCTTTTCGCATTTCTGAAATCAAAGTTGTTGTAGAAATTGGTTCCTTATCACCAGCCAACACTAATCCCGCTGCCTTCTTATCTATAATCTGGTTTAACAATGAGATAAAGTTATCTAGAAAAATCATTGTACGTTTGTTGTCAATCCCTCCAAAAGGTAAGGGATAGTTGGAGTCTGCCAGTCTCAAAAAACGAATTAAATTTCCTTTTACCCTAGGACCATAGATTAAAGGAGGCCTAACTATTGTTAGTTTAAACGACTCGTCAGCTATAGATTCCAGATACTTTTCAGCTTGTAATTTACTTTCTCCATAAGGATCATCTATGGGTGCGCACTTGGTTTGCTCATTCAACACTCCTTGATGATGCTCTCCAAAAACCTTAATGGTACTGACGAAAACAAAGTGCTGAACACCTTTCTTTTTAGCTGCATCTGCCAACTCAGCAGTCAACTTATAATTTACATCAAAATAGATTTTGTCCTCAATTTTTTTCATTTGATGTGCCATTCCTGCTAGATGTATAATCGTATCTATCCCTTCAAAATTTATATTTTTTATTTTTTCCTTCCTTAGCGAAACGTTCAAGATACTATATCTATTTGCATTATAAGTGACAAACCTAGAACCAACAAACCCACTAGCACCCGTAAGAAGTATTCTTTTTTTATTGATGCTTATTTCCTTATTCATTAGTACTATTCATTTTTTTGCTCCTAAAATACTGTGGTATTTTTGATATAATCCGAATTGGAAGTGTGTAAAATCCATATTGAAGTTTATTAATTTTGTAACCCTTTCTAATTTCTTTCAATAACAAAATTCTATTTTTTAGACTACTATTACTGACTCCACCCATTCTCATTTTAACTAAAACTTCTGGGATATATCGTATGGATACTTTATCCTTACCCAAAATCCGTAAAATAAACTCTACATCTGCACCAATAAGAAAATCCGTCCTAAATTTTCCTGAATTTTCATAGACTTCTTTTTTCAAAAACAAAGTCGGATGCGGAGGCATCCAACCATATTTTAAATTACTGTATTTAAAAATACCCGATTTCCAGTTTCTCACAACTTTGTTTGTATCAAACTGATCCACATACTGTAAATCACCATAAACACTATCAATATTATTGGCAACAAAAGTATCCATCACCGTAGAGAGAACTTGAGATGAATTGTAGAAGTCATCTGAGTTTAGTATTCCTATTATATCGCCTTTCGCTCTAGTAATCCCTTTATTCATCGCATCGTATATCCCTTTATCTTGTTCACTTACGACTTTTATTCTTTCATCCTTAAAAGAAGCTACAATTTCTAGTGTATTATCTTTTGATAGACCATCCTGAACGATTACTTCTATATTGGTATAAGTTTGAGACAAAATACTCTCTATCGTGTCTGATACCGTAGCAGCACTATTGTATGTTGCTACTATGATCGATATTTTTGTTGAATTATTCTTCAATTTTTCTTTCCCTTGTTTGTTTTGCTGGGTTTCCTTGATAAATTGTATAGGCTTGTAAGTTCTTTGTTGCAACAGAACCTACAGCTAACACAGAGTGTGTTTGGCATATAACCCCAGGACACACTATTGATTTAGAACCAATCCAAACACCATCCTCTAATGTAATTTCACCCACTATTATCATTCACCCTTAATATTAATAATCTCATTAAAGCTGAATAGTTTGGAAACAATATTTTTGTAGCTCTCCTCCATTGTGATTTGCTCATCTGCAATATATTTATGAATTTGATCTAACTGTTCACGGGGTGTCATATTGTCAATACTTGTAGTGTTTATACGAGCTGAATATAACTCTTTTAGTCCCGCAACACGAATCATATAAAACTCATCAAGATTTGTCGAGTAAATAGCTATAAATTTTAGTCTCTCTAAAAGAGGATTAGACTCTTTTGTGCTTTGATATAAAACTCGTGAGTTAAATGCCAACCAAGATAGTTCTCTATTTGTATATAATATTTGGTTGTTTAAATCACCCAATTAGTTACCTTTTAAATTAAATTTTAACAATTATAGCAAAAAGTTTATAATTTTTTAATTTTCTCCATTTCATCACGATATTTTGCTGCCATTTCAAACTCTAAATCTTTAGCGGCTTTTATCATTTTGGCTTTTAGGTCTTTTATGATCTTCTGTTTTTCGTGTTTTGGAATTTTTTGTTTTAGCTTTTTATTTGCGATGTCACTATAATCTTCAACTCTTAGATTTTCATCCAATTCTCTTTTGGTACTTTTAGGGGTGATGTT
>JAUTBZ010092873.1:0-16907 GCA_032361785.1 Lepetodrilus galriftensis
CGACCTTGCTCTAGCCCTTTAATGGCGCATATCGAAGGCCCGCAAATCGATTCGATTTGCTCGCACTATGCACTAGGGGGCAAAAGAGCTGGCTGAAAGTGCGGCTATCTGGGTGATAGGAGTATAACTTGATACTGATACTCTTAAAGTCCCCTGACGAAAAGTTGGGGGACTTTTTTGTGTCTTCATTGTTCTGCCCGTTTTGGCTGAAAAGATTGGTATAACCTCTCATACAACGTAAAAGGTTTGTTTATGCCTAAAAATTTCTTTTTCAGGACGATCTGTCTTGGCTTGTTTGCTTTTATTTCGCTCAGCTCTGCTGCATTGGCCTTAAGCCCTACGCAAAATTTCCACAGTTGGCTGAAAAAAGATTTATGGCCGGATGCTTTGGCGGCGGGCGTGAGCCTGAAAACCTTTAATGCAGCTTTTGCAGGTATGAAACCCGACCTAAGCCTGCCTGATCTTATTATTGCGGGGCGCAAAAAGGGCCCGCGTAAACAAAGGCAGTCAGAATTTGCCAGTCCTGCCCGTTATTTTAAGCCAAGCCGCATGAATGGTCTGGTCAAGACGGGTCGTGTTCATATGAAAAAGTGGCGCAAAACCCTTGATGCCATTGAGAAAAAATATGGTGTGCCGCGCGGCATTTTGCTGGCTGTCTGGGCGCGGGAATCGGCCTTTGGCAAGGCTCGAATGCCTCATAAAACCTTGCGGGCGTTAGGTACATTAGCTTTTACAGGACGGCGTGCCAAATATTTTAGGGAAGAGTTAATCGCGGCTCTTTATATGCTGGAAAAGCGTTATGCGACCATAGACCAGATGCGGAGCAGTTGGGCAGGCGCATTAGGACAGCCGCAATTTATGCCAACTGTGTTTTTGAAATATGCGGTTGATTTTGACGGGGATGGCCGCCGAGATATATGGCATAGTGTTCCTGACGCCCTGGCCTCAATTGCAAATTTTTTCTCACAGCATGGTTGGGACAGAAACCAGCCTTGGGGCTATGAGGTCAATATTCCAGCCTCTATATCCTGCGCTGAAGAAGGTCCAGACAGACGTCAAGCCATACAAAACTGGATAGACAGAGGTGTGACACGCGTCAAGGGACGCGATTTTTCTTTTGCCATGTCCCAGCAGAAAGCGTCTATCTTAATGCCGGCAGGCAGGCTTGGCCCTTCATTTTTGGCAACCAAGAATTTTTATGTCACCAAATTGTTTAACGAATCTGACCTTTATGCCCTGTTTGTAGGGCATGTGGCAGATCGTTTGCAGAAGAATAACAGCTTTGTCAAAAGCTGGGCGACCATTGGCAAATTTCCCAAATATAATGTGAAAAAAATGCAGCTTGAATTGATTAAGCAGGGGCATGATGTTGGGGGGGCGGATGGCCTGGTTGGTTTTAAGACGCGCCGTTCTATTGGCCTATGGCAAGCCAAACAAAAGCTGAAAGCGACCTGTTTTCCAAATAAAGACCTGATTCGTAAGTTTCGCTAGAAACGAGATCACTCAAGAAACGATTTGTTTCTTGTCTTCTTCGTCATAGAGGAGGGAATGGCGAATATATACGAAACAGGCCTTCAGGAGGAAAGGCTTCTCAAATAATGAAATGACACTTATCTGTTGGGAAAATGCCCTGATTATCAAGCATTGTCCCTTTTTTAAAAGGCATTATAACAATAAATCATGTGTGCCGTCACAAATGGGATAGTCATGACTTTCCATACAGCCACAAATACTATGAAATCCCGTTTTTGTCGGTTTAAAGATATAGGGCTTATGCTGACATCCCTCTTGTTCATGAGAACTGTCACAAAAAGGATGCTTTTTAGATTGTCCGCAAAGACATAACTTATAACTGCGCCCCTTTATCATCTCGACCATAAAGGGCGCCATTTGACTTGGTACAGGTTCGAGTTCTGGTGTTACATCCGAGAGTGTTTCTACAGGCTCAACACTCTCTAAAATTTCAGGAGATGTTTCGGCCTGTGGGGTGGTGGTCTCTACAACATTCTTAACAACTGGGGTTTCAACATCAGACATGGCTGGGGTAACAGGTTTAATACGCTGCCCAACAACCTTGCCTTTTGGCAAGGTAAGCTCGCACTCATACTCCTTCAGAAGAACACCCTCAAAGGAATCCGTCTTTACATCAGGATTTACAGACTTATTTTTTCTGAAAAAACGAAAGAACCCCATCTCAAAGCATCTTTATCAAAAAATTATAATGGCTAGCTATAACCTCATAATAACAATAATGAGAAATTGAGAATATCGTGTTCTTTGCCTAAGTAGTTTTGCTTATAGTCCCGTGACGTGGAAACCTAGAAATTTCAGGCGAGTATATTTTGTTTTTAATTTTCCATCCCTTGAAAGGGTCTGAAAGGCCTGGAGCTTTTCTTCTTGGGTAGGGAGTGGGGAAAGGTGGCTTTTTTTGATCTTGGCATCTGGCGGGCAGCAAAGACAGTTTTCCTAATATTTCTGGCCTTGTAGCTTTTCTTGCCTCTGAGCTTGTTACTGGCATAATGACGCGCGCTGATGCGTTTATAAAAGGCATGGAGTCTGTGACCAAGCTTGTCATAGCGCTCAGAATCGCCTGGATGATGGTCATAGCAACTGTCTTTAATAACCAGTTTGGCATCTTTTGTATTCAGCAGCTCTGTCACAGAGACAAATTCATAGCCGCGTTTTTTAAGGGCAGTGATAATCTCAGGCAAAGCTTTGGGCGTGTGCCAGCCACGGCCATTGGCGTGAAAGATCACAATAGAACCTGGCTTTACATTGCCAAGTACGGCGCGCTTGATACGGTTGGCAGTTTGTCCCTTGACAGGATCAGCCGCAGAGACATCCCACTGGATAGACAAAAGCCCTGCATCTCCCACCGCTTTCATTGCCCTTTTATTACAGGCCCCAAAGGGAAAGCGTAGCAAGGACATTTGACTGGCAGCCTGTTGGACAGCGTTTTTATTTTCGCGATTGAGACATTTACGGGTTTCAAGACCTTTTCTAACGGTACTATAGGCCAGTTGGGCGCGTTCAATAGAATTGGAAAGAGCTGTTCCTTTAAGAAGACGCAAATTTCTGTGTTCCCAACTGTGATTTGCCATTTCAAATAATGGATCAGCCATAAGTTGTTGGGCACGGCTTGGATGGGTGATCATCCATTTTCCGCCTGCAAAAAAGGTCGCCTTTACATTCTCTTTGCGTAACAGGTCAATCATACTCCCCTGATAGCCAGAGACTTCATGAGGTTGCTCACACAAATCAAAGGTTATGGCAATTTTTTTAACGCCTTTAGGGAGGATAACACGGCGAATAACCTTGCCGCGCGCCTGTTTCCAGAGTTCAGCATTAATATGCGCTTTTGACGGCGTGCCAATAGGGGGGCTTTGGAAGGCGGCAGGAATCCGCATCCTGATCTTGCTATCCCCTGCCTTGACCTTGAGTTCTTTATCCGTCCAGCAATAAGGGAGTTTCTCTTCGGCATTTGCTACTGTGTATGGTGTCGTTAAGACGAGAAAACTGAGACATGCAAGGCCATAGACCCGCAGCGGGCTGAGATAGGTTTGGAAATACATGGAACGCCTCTACAAAAACTCTAAATTATACACTTGGTTCACCAAAACAGTGAATGGGTATATCAGAAATCAATTTCAAAATATCTTTGAGAGCGTAAAGGGATTTATAGACATTGCAAAGATGTTTTTGAAGATCGCGACAATTATACCTAGCTTATGTGGTTTTAAGCGTGTGCCTCAAGTTTCTACTTGTCTTAACCTCCCCTTAAGGGTGATCGCAGTTATGTAGAGGAGGCTCCAGAGACTTTCACAGGATGTAAAGTAAGATGAGGGATAATAGGGAAAATTTACATTACTTCTCCATTGATGGAAAAACTATGGAAAACAAACCCACCGAGGCGACCCAATCCGAAGAAAAGAAAGTTCGTGATAATATTATGCGTCTCACAAAAAGGCTGGCTCTTATCAGCTCTGTACTCTCTCCTGTATTTTTCGTAGTTATGGGGCTGGTCTTTTTTGAGAAAGTTCCTTTTTTCACGATTATCATTCTTATGATGTTGTTGCTGGGTTTGGCTGCCTATCTTGTCTATACGGGTATAAAATGCCCCAGATGCAAGGCATCTCCCTTTAGCTCTGCCGGTTTTAAAAGCCATCCTTTTTGTCATAACTGCGGTCTTAGGATTGATGACAGAAAAACAGTTAAGGAGCAGGTGGCCGAAAAATATCCGAATGAAAATTTGGGGGATTTAGAGTGGGAACCTCTTAATCAAGCGACCTCTAACTTTGACAGTCATCGTTTGATCCAGACCAAAACAGGACATCTGGCTTTCAGGGCAACGAGGGGATATTTATTATTTATCTGGGTGTTTATTCTCGTTGGCTTGCTAACAACCTATTTTCTGGGTGCTAGAATCCCCAAAGGGACGGCACTCCTTGATAAAGAAGTTCTGCTTTTACTTATTCCGCTCCTCTTTGCTGTGGTGGGCTTTGTGATGTTGTACTTTGCCCTACAGGTCAAAGAGTTTAATCTCTCTGAAGGGGTCTATAAGCGGGGCAAGGAAGATGATGTTTTATTGATGCAGGTAAATGGGCTTCAAATATTGTCTCATGAGGTAACAGGTGATGAATCCAGTTATACGAATTATCAGCTTAATCTGGTGCTTCATGATAAAAACCGTGAGGGTGTTGTGTCCTATGCCAATAAGGATAACGCTATCAGGGATGCAGAACGTTTGTCCTCCTATCTTGGGGTGAAGCTTTGGAAAGGGTTTGAATAATATGAAATTTTTCAGTTCGCTGTTTGGTCAGAAGCAAGAAACGATAGACCTTGAGCCGATTAAGCAGGATCTTAAGCCAATGATAGAGCCTCTTTATCAATCTGCTGTGGCACTGGAAAAAGCAGACACAAGGCCAGCAGATAAAATATTCAGCTCCAGTTTTGGGGGCAGGCCAAGGGCTGCGTCTTCGGATTTTGTCTGGCCAAGGCGCAATGATGTTCCGCTATCCTTTCTGGCTCAGTTAGACTTGGCAGAAATTTCAAAGGTTATCTGTTCTGACTGGCTACCTGAAACAGGTCATTTGCTCTTCTTTTATGACACTATCTCAATGCCTTGGGGATTTGATCCCAAAGATCGTGGAGGGTGGCAAGTCATTTACCAGGATGCGGCTGATTATGAGATAGATCATCCTCAAGACTTGGCACAAGAAGCGCATGTTCATTTTGCTTCTATCTCTATGGGTAAGAAGGTTACACTTCCCTCTATGAATAGTGAAGAAATCAGGCAGCGTTTCTTTGTCAGATAACCAGTATGAGGCTTATGACGCATTATGTGAAGCTTTACTGGAAGAGGAGTCCTTCCATGCGCATCAGTTTGGCGGCTATGCGCTGGCTATACAGGACGATGGCATGGCTTTGGAATGTCAGCTGGCCTCAAATGGCCTTTATGTTGGTTCTCCTGAAGATTATGACAGCCCTGAAGCGCAAAATCTTGCGGTGGGAGCGCAGGACTGGCAGCTTTTGTTTCAGTGTGACAGTGATGAGGCGCTGGGCATGATGTGGGGCGATCTTGGCCGTATTTATTTTTGGGTGAGGACAGAAGAGGCCAAAGAGAAAAATTTTGAGAATTGTTGGGTAATTTTGCAATGTGGCTAATCATCATTCACAAATGCTTGTTTTTGTAATATTACTTTGTGAGAATAATAACTTATGAGGTGATGCGCATAATGGATAGACCAGTTCAGGCGACAACAACGAAATTACCCGTGTTTGAAATAGCTGTATCGACATGGCGCTATATGCTGGATAACAGAAAAGTATTTTTTCAAAAACTGTTTGTCACCATGATCTTATTGTTGCTTCTTGAATACTTTATTTTACCCAAGATAAACACTCTTATTGCTGGATCAGCATTACTCGGTACGCTTCTTAATATCTTTATTTTAGGACTGGGTTACAGTGTTTTTGCCATTATCTGTCATCGTATTGTCATTAAAGGGGCAGGATCAACATCCTCTTTTGGATTACAAACGCTCTCTTGGCGTGAATGGTCTTACTTTGGCTATGGAATATTATTTTATGGCGCGATGGTTCTGATTTTTATTGTCTCTATTCTCGCTGTCTCTCTTTTTCAGGTCTTTGTGTTAAAGAATAGGCTTGGACTGATCTGGAGAGATTTGGATTTTTCTTCTAATATTTTAGCACTGTTATTGATATCTCTCTTTTTCTTCCTATTTTCGAGGTTAGTGCTGGTTTTTCCTGCCGTTGCGATTGATCAGAAGGCTTCTTTTGCTTGGTCCTGGCGTCTTGGCAGAGGGAATGGCCTACGTTTGGGAGTGCTGATGGTTCTCCCTGTATTTATGTTCTTTGGCCTGACCACGCTTTTTGAAATGGTTGGCAGTTCAGAACTCTTAAGTTTTATGGAAACGCTTCTCTCTTTTATCATCACTATTTTTGAAGTTGGTGTTCTGTCAAAAAGTTATCTCTTTTTGACAGAATATGAGAAGGGTGAAGGAATTACACCCCACTCTCCCTGATCAACACACTCATGACTTGGCGGGCAATGGCTTTTGCCATGCTTTCGCTTTGTCCCTTGATATGAACAAAACCGCGCAGGGTAAGAGGCAGGTCGGTGACTTCGTCTGTGGTCATAATCAGACGATAGTGACCTGAGACAGGGCGGGATGTTTCCTCTTCTGACTTTTTCTCAACCGCGATTTCCCCACCGAAAGTAGAGGACAGATAGTCATCTTCAAGCTTGGTTGTGCCAATATCATCAATAGAAGCCAGGTTTACGCTAAAACTGGCACGGGCAGGGTCTTCAGGAATAAACTTACCTGTATCGCCTTTTTTGAGCCGCCAGAGATTGGTTTCAGCGACATAACCACGGACAATTTGTTTTGAGGGGGCTACAAGCGTTGCAATCTGGAGAGAGTTGTTGATCCACTGGTCTTGATGTAAAGTACGTTCCAGGTCTCTGACAATGCCATTAAAAGGGGCTTTGATTGTGAGATCTGTTTCCTGTTTCATCATGCCGCGTAATTTGGCTTGTTCTGCCTTAAGTTCCTGAACCAGCACAAGTGAATTGTCACGATCCGTCTTATCAGCCATGCGGCGGTTCATTAAGGTCTGGATCAGGGCAATATGCTTTTTACTTTGTTCCATCTGAAAGGTGAGGAGCGGGGCATGAAGCTCAACAAGGGCTTGTCCCTTTTTAACCTGTTCTCCTTCAGAAACCAGAATTTTGACAATCTGGCCTTCTGTGAGGGCATGTATCTTGACCTGTTGGGCAGCCGTAATAATGGCAGGCACTTTCACATTGGAAGACCAGGGCACAACAAACAGGGCAATCATCATGGCAACAATGCCAGCTGTTATTTTAGTTCTACGCGTTGTCATAATTTCTTTCCTTATCAACCACCATTCCTTTATTTCCTTATAGATCGGCATCAGCACGAACCATATAATCTCGACCCCAAACAGGAAGATACCCAGCAGCTTGAAGGCGAAGGTATAGACCAATAGGGCGATCCCCATAAACAGGAAGAAGCGATAGACCCATACTCCCCAGGCAAAGCCAATCAAAACGCGGCGCATTCTGTCAGAAAAGACTTCGGGAATAGGCGTCTTGAGATTAAACAACAGTTCGCGCATCTTCCAGCGTCCAAGGGCAAAGCTGCGTTCCTGAAGATTGGGGACGCCGAGGGCATCAGAAAAAATATAATAGCCGTCAAATTTCATAAACATGTTCAGATTGACCAAAATACTCATCAGCCAGCTGGTTGTGCCAACCACAAAGGCAATGGAGCGCATTGGTCCGTCCGGCAAGAATGCCCAGAGAAAAGTTGCTATACCAGCAACATAAAGTTCCACAAACATACCGCCAGCATCAATCATCAGGCGTTTACGTTTTTCTTTTAGCCGCCAGGCATCTGTGACATCCGTATAGAGCAAAGGCATCATCAGCAGAACAGCAACGCCCATTGTTGGCACGCGGCATTTATAGTGGGTTGCCATATAGGCATGACCCAGTTCATGGCCTATCTTGACAAATACCAGTGAGAAGGCATAGTAAATTGCCCCTTCCATAGAGAAGAAGTGCAAAAAGGTGGTGGTAAATTCATCCCATTGGCGGCCAACAAAATAGAGACCAATCGCTGTCATCAGGGTGATGAGAATCAGCATTGGTTTTGAAAAGATAAATTGGGCAACAGGCAGGGTGCGCTGCAAGAATTTTTCAGGATGAATAAGGGGAATACGGAAAAACAGATAGCTATGGAGCAATTTTTGATGCCAGCTCTGTTCGCCAGCCTTGGATTGCTCATAGAAGTCTTTATAGCTACCCTGGGCAGAGTCTTCGCTGAGGCCGTGAGTGATGAGGAATTTGAACATGTCCTCCACCTCATCAGCCGAGACAGGACGCCCCATATCCACCCCTGCTTTTTGGGCAATGGTTTCAGGGTTGCCTAAAGGCCAATATTTCAGGAGCGTTATATCATCTTGACTAAGTTGAAAATATTTATGGCGGACAGGATCAAACAGCATCCATCCAGGCGAGCCGTCCTGAAGGGGAGAGCTTTCCATTAATTGCAGTTCAAGACGTAATTTTGGTAGGGCAGCAGGGGGTTGGCCAGGCGTTTCTGGCTGTGGAGCTTCTGACTGTTCAGCAGCACCCTGCATTCCCGTTTCTGGTTTTGAAATATCCATGAACGTCCCTAAAACAAAATTATCAATGATAATAATCATAACAATGATGATTTGAAATAAGGTTAATATTTCCTGTACTTTTGTCTGTAATCACTGATGTTACGCAAACTTTAGACAAGTCGTCAAAACTTGCTTCTCAGATGGAAATACGGAGCGAAAGCGAAGTCAAAGGGTAACGCCCGCCGCGTATTAGCGCGAAAAGGCTGCGTGCCTTTGGAACGCGTAACATCAGTGTAATCATTTCGGCATGAACGATTTTTATCGCGTATAGTCATATAACAAGACATCTTTAATGGGATATGTAGGGCGCTGACATTTTATCATGTCATAACTTTTGGATGCTTTTTGCAAACAATCAAGGGCTGCCTGAATCACTTTTTTGTCCTTGTTGACTTGAGCGCTATCGATTGTTTTTGAGCCATTGGCTATTTTTTTTAACTGCATGTTTACGATATCATCCAGCAAGCTTATATCATCTATATACAAGCGTTTACTGGCAGCAATCTTTATGCTTCTGACCTCTTCTTTTACAGATTTTGGCCAGCCTTTTTCATAAAAAGCATTAAAATATCCCTGGTTCATTTCATATCGGTTTCCAAACAACATTGTCATTGAATGGGCAACAGAACGAAAAGTTGTCCGACAAGTGCGAAGCCTGTTGAGATGAGAGGCATTCTTGATACAGGATTTAATGCTTTTAAGCTTATCGGTGTATCTTTCAAGGTCACCACGGGCTTTGACTAACATTCTTTTCCGCTTCAAAGTGGCCTTATCCTCAGCATATTTTGTCAAAAATTTGTAACGGGGACTTTCTGGAGAACGGGCAATAGCAAGAGGTACTTTCAGGGATGGCATTTGGTTCTTGACGGAATAATATAAAGACAGTCTGGTTTTTTCCAAAATTAAGGCGTTCCGAAAGGCTTTGTCATCACCTGTGTAGATTATGGAACGTTTCAAAGAAGAAATATTTGGGGCTTGTGTCTGGGGTGAGGGGCTACTTTGTTCTGGACTGGTTATAGAATAGACGCCACCTGCAAAAATAAGTAGTGAGATGGCTAGAATTATTTTTTCCATGTTCATCAAAGTCTCCAGTATTTTTTAGGATTTGAATTTTAAATTTTCCAGGGCACGAATATAACCATGATTTATTTTTTTAAACTGGTTTGAACAGAGCCTGAATGTCTTTTTTGAAAAAGAGCTTTCAGCGCAACGCTGAACCTGATAGATGGCGCTGCGGGTCTGTTTGATATTTGGACGGATTTGGTTGATTATTTTGGGATCACCACTGGATTTTGTCAGGTTTAACCAACTGTCAGCCTTATCGCGTAAACTGATAATTTTCTGCAAAAATTCTTGTTTATTTTTTTTGAATTTTATCTTTTGGGCTGCTTTAAAGGCAGGTGTTTTTTGTTCTTCCATAAGATCAGATTGGAAATTGGCAAAACCAAATCCCAAAAGGGTTATGAGAATGCCAACAATAACAAAACGGTTCATGATGATGTTGCCTGTCTAAAATTTAATCAGGGTGATTAAATTCATAAAAATGATTGCCCTGAAATTTAATAATGTTGCTAACACTTATCGAATGCCAGTGCGGTAAATAATGTTAGAGTGATAATTCAAAGCTTGCTTGATATTTGTGTGGCAATAATTTAGGTCATGCGCCGAAGAAGCATTTTTGAGGCATTTTTCTGCTTTTATCAATTTTGTGCTTAAGGACTTATAGTCATAGCGTTTTCTATATGCTTCTTTTTTATGTTTTCTGACATAACGGGGTACTCCTGAATATGAACCCTCAGGATTGAAAGCAAATTTCACCATTTTGTTCATTTTGGCATTGATGGCCCTGATTCTTCTGATCGCCCTTCTTTTGGCAGAAGAAGAGAAATTTAAAACAGTTCCATCCCTGTTTCTGGATCTTGAAGCGTAACTGTTGGTTTCAGAGCTATTGAGCAAGGTTGTCATGCGATGCTGACGGCTGAGTCCAATATAGGAAGGTATTAAAAAAAGGGCAGCCAAGAAAATTCTCATTGCTAATGCATAATTGGGCATTTTATTTCCTATTTATTTTGATGACCAATGAAGACAAGAATCAAGTCATGATCCAGGACTTGTGTGTCCTAAGGTCAAAAGGTATCTGAATATTTATGAGATTCTATAGTAAATCAAGAAAGTCATTTTTCGGTGAAGGGATATGGTTTCTTTTGTCTTAATGCAGGTATAATCAAAAACAAAAATGGCTTCATCCCGTATCTAAAACAGGATGAAGCCATTTTTGTTGAAATGGGAAGAACCCTGAATTTTTCGGGTTTCCGAGTGACAGGAGTATAAATGTATCTTTCGTTTTTAACCCCAAGCATTTCTGGGTCTAAAAATAAGAAGAATCAAGAATATGACTAAAATATTTGATTGCTGTTTCAGAATTTGTGTTGCAATAATTTAGGCTTGAGGCTGAGTTTGCGCCTCTGATGCAATTTTCTGCCCTAGCCATCTTTAGACCCAGTTTTTTAATGTCATAACGGTGTCTCACGATCGTGTTTTTGTATTTTTTCAGTTTAAGGCGTGTATAAGACCCAGCTCGGTTTGGATTAAAGGCATATTTTTAGAGTGATGATAGTTTTCTCTTGATAACGCGGATTCTCCGAAGTGATCGCTGTTTCGCACGAGAAGAATAATGTGAGACGTTTTTTCCGCCCTTTCTAATAGCGATTTGATCCTGGTTTTCAGAGGTTAGTGCGGATGCTAAAAGCCCTCCAGCACCTGAAATAGCAAGGCCAATGACAAAGATAACACCAACGACTATGCGAAAAGCTAAAGAGATGTGGTTCATAGTTTTAATTCCAAATTTTTATTTTTATCAGCGGTCTTTAGGTCATGCGTGGTGAGCGCAAGAAGTATATTTTTAAATCCCTAACATTTGACGGGTTGCTGCTATTGGACGGCGGAACAGATAGAAGAACAATGATGTTTTCTCGCCAAAAATTTGGGCTGTACCGCGCAGACCAATACGGGGAGGCTTTTTGCCTTTATCCTTAAACCCAGCAGTAACGCGATAGGCTAATTTTTGGTCTTGGGTGGCTGTGGCATGATAGCTGGCATGGGTCATAACAGCTTCCAGTGGGTTTAATGGATCAGAATCGAGGAAAACCTTGACCCGCGCCTTGTCTTTCAAAACAATGGCATCACTGACAGGTAAATCAATGCGCAATTCAGCCCGTTTGGCAGAAACAATCGTCATGATCTTCTCGCCAGTCTTTACAGGACTGCCAAGCCATTGCTCTTTGGAATGAAAGACAGCCAGGCCATCTTCAGCAGCCCAGACAACAGATTTTTCAAAATTTTCACGGGCAAAATTTTGTTCAGCCTTCTTCAGCGCCAGTTCAGCCTTGGCTGAAGCAATATCATGCTTGGCATCCTTGTTGGCAAATGCGCCCTGGACAGCCTTTTTATATTTGGACTCGGCTACAACAACAGCACGCTTTGAAATTTCATAGTCATTGCGTAACTTTGTATTGACGAACTGAAACAGAGCCTGACCTTTTTTAACATAACTGTTGGGGCGGACAAATATTTTCTCAATAACACCATCAATAGGGGCGGCGGCAATGGATGGCTTTTCTGCGACCACTTCAACCGGGGCAAGCGTGTTCATGGTCATTGGCATAAAACCTGCCATAATGACGGCCAAAGAGACACCAATCATAAGCTTTGGTGTGATCCGTTTAGGCTTTGACAGGCTATTACGGCCAAGCAGGGCGCTCCAGGCATGACTATAGATGTCGGCCAGTCTTTCGCCAATGGTCTGGTCTGACTCAAGCCATTCTCTTTCACGGGCAAGGAACATGCCGGCAAAAACCTTGCCGTCATAAGTCTTGAGCGGAATCCAAAGCATATGGGCAAAAGGATAGGTCTGTATTTCCTGATCATCGCCGCAATAGGTTGGCAAAGTAAAGTTATTGGGCTGTGCGCTGCCTGCATCTTCGGTCATGGCTGCGCTCATGCGTTCAAACCATTGGATGACAGGTAAATTTCGGTCAGGGGTGGTGACACTTGAAATGGCCTTGACCTGAAATTTATCAGAACCAGGGAAGGTGGCTTCAAGCAGGTAAATCTGTCTGGCCTGCACCAATTTACGGGTTTCGTTGACAATGAGATATCTCAGAGCCTTGATGTTTTCGACATCACGGACTTCTTTTTCCAGAGCAATCAGGACCTGCAACAGTTTCATATTGGACTGTGACTGCGCCATAGCAGCTTGCTGGGCTTCACTATTGGCTTTCTGAGCTACAGAAGCCATTTCTTTTTTCAGTCGTGATTGCTGCGTTCTGACACTATTGGCCGCCTGTTGTGGCTTATCGGCTGTTGAGGATGTCTGAACAACAGCAAGTTTATGAGCTTTCTTAAGTTCTCCCTTTGGGGAAGGCTTATGTTTTATTGACTTTGAAGATGTTTGGACTTGAACTTTTGGAGAACTGGTATTCATGATTGAGAACCTTCGTACACGTAAGACTACGCAACTAAATTAAAGAACATATTTAAGAAAAAGCAAAGAGCAAACTGGGCTTAATGAGCCGCTGCAAGAGCCTGATTTTTCTGTTTAAAGATGGCGGTCCCGCTCATACCGGAAAGGACATCGCCAGGCGTCTTCTGAAAGCGGCCTGTAATTTTCAGGGTTTGGCTGACAGGATCAACAGAAGCCCCAATTCTGATAATGGACGCTTTATAACTGTTGCCATTTTCATCAACAATAAAGCTGAATTCACGGTCTTTCTTAAGCCAGTTCAGCCAGCGGGACGGGACAATCAGATCAATTTCTAAAGAACTGTCATCCAACAGGGTGAAGAGTGGTTTGTCCTGAGCCGAAAATTCATGCTCATTGGATTTGCGCTCAACCACGCGGCCATTAAAGGGGGCCTTGATTTTGCAATCAGAGGTTTTGACCTTGATACCCATAACGGCAGCACTTGCTCTTTCCATCTTGGCACGGGCAATCTCAACCTCAGAACGGCCAATGGCGCGTCTTTTGTTGAGACGTAAATTGGCGTTATAGGTTATCTTTTCAGCGCGATATTCAGCTTGGGCGGCTTTCAGGTCTGCATAATAACGACCACAATTAAATTGAAGCAGTACATCGCCCTTTTTAAAACGATCGCCTTCCTTAACGGAAATATGGGTTATTTTGGCAATGAGATCTGTGACAATGGTTGCCTGGGCATTTGGTTTAACAACGCCACGCACCGATTTGGCATCCAGGGTTTTTCCAATTGCTTTTTTGCTTATTTGTAAGGAGGGGTCTGCGAAAGGATCAAAGGCACTGTCTTTGGCCATTGCTGGCAGTCCTGAAAACAAAAAAAGTCCGATGAGACTGATTTTTGTGACTGATTGATAAGGGGCTGCCATAACGATAATCCTTTAGATCTAATACTTAGGACGCCCGCAAAAATAATCGAAGGGTGTCCTTAACGCATATCTTCTATGAACAAATCATAAAGGAATATGACTTATAAAATATTAACGCAGACATCCTTTTTATAATGGCTATCAAGACATTTTTGTTTTCGGGCATAATCAGAATTATTTTAAGCAATGCGGAATTTTTCGTAAAAAAGCCGTGATTGTCCTGCTTGCTTGAGAAAAATTGAAGCTTCTGGGTCAGGAAATCAGTATGGAAAAAATAGTGTTCAGTCGAGGGTTGTCAATGCTGGCATTTTTGGTTCTTTTTACCTTGGGCGCAAGGGCGGAAGTCACCCAGTTTGAGGAAAAGGCTTCTGATAAGCCAACGGTGATTGCGGTGCAGAAATGCCTGGCAGATATTCAGGCCATGATTGACCAGCCTTCCGCCGAGGGGCAGGACCTGAAATGTAAAATCCCTGTTGTGGTGGATGAAGAGGAGCTTGACCTGATCCTGAATCAGGCATTCGATATTAAAAAACTGAATAAATATAGGGAACGGTTTGCGTCTTTTTCCTCTAAAATGACCAAAAGTTTGATAAATGCCCGTAGTGCCACTTGTAACATGCTCATTGAGATGAAGCGGGAAAAGGTTTTGCAGGTTATTATGGGCAAGGATACCCATATTACTTTTGCAAAACAGCCTTTAAGCTGTGACGTTAAGACAAAATCTAAGAAAATTGAAAAGGTGAGTTTCACGTTTCGGCCTGTGTTTGAAAGTAAAGGACGCTGTATCAAAGCTTTTAAGCCGCAAATGGCAGATATTAAAACTCCCTGTAAATTATGTCGCCTTTATGTAAGCGCGAAATTGGTTGGTCTCTGGGTGAACCATTTTGGAAAAAATTTGACACCCGTGTTTAACCAAATTCTTTACAAAAAATGCTCATAATCTTGGATAAGTTTTTGATATGAAAAGATAAAAAAAATCTTTAGGAAAAGCTGGAACGGCCGATCTTATCCACGGTAGAAAATCGTTTATTGAAAATGATTTGACCATCTTATTTAGGTCATTTTCCTATTCTACCCGTGGTATAGAAAATTTGTAATGCGGAAATTTTTAACAAAATCAAGGATACCCTCAAAAATAAGTGTTTCGGATAGCTTTAGAAACTTTATGTGTTCGTTCGGCTGAGAATGTTGATGCATAAAAGGGCAAGCTAAATGTTTCGATTATTTTTGCGGGTGTCCTAAAAATATAGAATTTAGGGGTTTCATGATGTTTCAAGCAATAAACCATAAAACAGCGGCCTTGGTACTTTCGATGGCTTTTTTACCTTTGGTCTCTACTGTTGCTTTTGCAGATGCAAAAGCCGATCAAAAAGCAAATCTTAAAGCTTGTGAAGTGAGAATTTGCGACCTTATCATTGATAAAAAGGCCAGTGGCGAAAATGTTTCATGTGATCTGGTCAAGACCTGGGGTAAAGATGAGCTTGCCAAAGGTATGGGCGATACTATGAAATGGTCTTGGGGAGATGCCCAATGTTCTGTTAACTTCAAGTTGCCTTCACAGCCAATGATTGATGCGTTGACTAAAGATAAGGCTGAACTTGTAACAGAAGCCACTGATGTTACTTGTCAGATCGGTTCTGGTGACAAGAAAGATGCTTTGACATTTAAAATGGCGCCTAAACTTTCTTTTGTAAAAGGTAAAGTGATTGATGCCAAGCTTGGTATCACAGATGTCAAAGGACCTTTCATGCAGCGTATGACCATCAAGGCAGCTGCTTTGATTGAAAAAACAAGCCTGTTTAAAAAGGCCGCTGTGAAAGAAGCAAACAAGTTTATCTTCAGATGCCCAAGAAAAAGAAAAGCTGCGGCTGAAGCGGCGGCTAAGTAAGATTTTTTAAAATGATGGTTTGACCAAGGCGCGTTATTTTCTCTTGAGAATAACGCGCCTTTTTTTTGTGCCTTGTTGATGGCTGAGAGGATACAAGGCAAAGGCTTTGTTAAGGATAGAAGGGGATTTTAGGTTGTTTACCATATTGTCCAAACATTTGTTAAGGGCTGGAAGCCTATAAAAGGAGATATAGGGTTTAAGGATTAAATGCAGGAGTGAAAATGTTTTCAGTATCAAGAACGAGTCTCATAATTGGCGGGATTTCTTTGGTTGTTTTGCCTTTAATGGTAACGCCAGTTATGGCTGTCACGAATGATGGAAGCCTTAAAGCCTGTGAACGTAAAGTTTGCGGACTGATTGTCAACAGGCGCTCTTATGAACTCAATATGTCCTGTAACTTGTCCAAGACCTGGAGCAAACGCGAGATTGTCCGAAATGCCCGTAAGGTAGATATGAACTGGTCCTGGGGAGATGTGCATTGCTCTGCAAGCGCAACGATGCCAACCAGACCCATGCTCGCTGCTTTGGAAGATGCTGAAGGCAAAGTTAAGGGAACACGAACTCTGATTACTTGTCAGATCAAGCCTGATAGTGACGGAGAACCCTTGACCTTTTATGCAGCGCCAACTGTGTTTTTAAAGGATGGTGTGGTCACAAATGTAAAATTTGGCATCTCTGAAGTGAAGGGGCCTTTTTTACAACGCATGACCATCAAGGCTGCCACGCTTCTTGAATATTCGGGGTTTGTTAAAAATGCGGCTGTGAAATCCATCAATAAATTTATGAGAAGATGCCCTTCTAAAATAAGATAAATATTGTCTTTTTAGAATATACTCCTGTCACTCGGAAACCCGAAAAATTCAGGTGAGAAATTTTGTCTTCTGGAAAGGCGCGTTCTTCGCGG